>PVJN01034656.1:0-13093 GCA_004026805.1 Lasiurus borealis | reverse complement strand
TAGCACCATTTATTGAAGAGACTGCTTTAACTCCATTGTATGCTGTTTGTCAAATATTAATTGAGCATAATGGCTTGGGTCCATTTCTGGGTTCTCTGTTCTGTTCCATTTGTCTATATATCTGTTCTTGTGCCAGTACCAGGCAGTTTTGAGAACAGAGCTTTATAGTATAGCTTGATATCTGGTACTGTGATCCTTACAACTTTGTTCTTCTTTCTTGGGATTGCTGTGATTATTCGGGTTCTTTTCTTAATTCCAGATGAATTTCTGAAGACTTTGTTCTATGCCAATGAAATATGCCATTGGTATTTTATTGGGGATTGAATTGAACTAATAGATTGCTTTGGGTAGTATGGGCATTTTAATGATGTTGATTCTACCAATCCATGAACAGGATTTGTTCTTCCATTTGTTTATGTCTTCCTTTACTTCTTTTTTCCTATAGTTTTCCAAGTAGAGGTCTTTTATCTCATTACTTGAGTTTATTGCTAGGTATCTTAGTTTTTTTGCTACTATGGTAAATGGGATTGTATTGTTTAGTTTCTCTTTCTGTGAGTTCATTATACTATATAATAAAAGGCTAATATGCAAATAAACAGAACGATAGAATAACCAAACAACTGAACAACCAACTGAACAATTGGTCACTATAGTGAGAGCTGACCGCAAGGGGCCATGTGCAGAACATGGCGAGCATTGGCCACTGCAGGATGGTGGAGCAGGGGAGCGGCAGTGCCACACCAAAGCAGGGCACTGGTTGCTGTCAACAGAGCAAGCCTCTGTTGGTTACTTAAGATGCTTTGTTCCCAAGTGTGCCGCAGTTCTGCCTGGCACTAGCACCTGCTGCTGCCACCCGTCCCACTTGCACCTGCTGCTGGCACCAGAGCTAGTGCTCACATCTACTGCCAGTGCCTGACTCTGGTCCCCATCACTCAGCATTATCAGCAGGTGCAAGCAGCAGCTGCTGGCCCTGAGTGCCCAAGAGGGCTTCTCTACTCCCCTGGCTCCTGAGGGGCAATCAAGGCAGGAGCCATCATTTGCACCAGCTTCTGGGGCTGGCCCCAATCACTCTGCATTATCAGTGGGTGCAAGCAGGACAATTCTTTAAGTTATCAGCTTGTGGGAATGGTGGTGACAGGAGCAGGGCTGGTGGCAGACAGAGGACTGAGGACCAAGGTGGAAAGGTCCAGGAGAGGTCAGTGAGGATGGGCTGAGACCTATCCCTGTGCCTACTGCAGCTTCGAGCCCCACAGTTCCTTTCAAGGTATACGAATTTGTGCACTAGGTCCCTACTTGGTGTATAAAAAGCCATAGATTTCTGGGTTTTAATTTTATATCCTGCTACATTGCCAAATTCATTTAAGTCTAGTAGCTTTTTCATGGAGTCTTAGGGTTTTCTATGTACAATATCATATCATCTGCAAATAATGACAATTTTACTTCTTCTTTTCCAACTTGATACCTTTTATTTCTTCTTCTTGTCTGATTGCTATGGCTAGCATTTCGGGTACTATGTTGATCAGGAGAGTGAGAGTGAGCATCACTGTCTTGTACCTGTTCTTAGGGGAAATGGTATTCGTTTTTGCCCTTTGAGTGTGATGTTGGCTGTAGGAGTGTAATATAAGGCTTATATTATGTTGAGGTATGATCCATCTAGTCCCACTTTTCTGAGAGTTTTATCAAAAAAGGGTGTTGGATTTTGTCAAATGCTTTTTCTGCATTGATTGATATGATTATATGATTTTTTTATCTCTCAATTTACTCATATGATGTATCACATTTATTGATTTGTGGATATTATACCATCCTTGCATCTTTGAAATTAATCCCACTTGGTCATGGTGTACGATCTTTCTAATATAATGCTGGATCCGATCTGCCTTAATTTTGTTGAAGATTTTAGAATCAATGTTCAGCAGGATACTGGCCTGTAGTTCTTTTTCTTGGTAGTGTCTTTATCTGGTTTTGGGTTTAGGGTAATGCAGACTTCATAGGGAGATATTGAAAGTGTTCCTTCCTCTTGAATTTTTTTGGAATAGTCTGAGAGCGGATAAGTTTTAGTTCTTTTTTGAATGCATGGTAGAAATCCCCTGTAAAGCCATCAGGATCAGGGTTTCTGTTTGCGGAAAGATTTTTGATTACTGCTTAAATTTCTTAAGTAGTTATCAGCTTATTAAATTTCATAAGTAGTTATCAGCTTATTCCTGGTTGAGTTTGGAAACTTGTATTTTTCTAAGAATATGTCCATTTTCTCAACTTCAGTAGTTGGCAAACCACGGCTTGCGAACCACATGTGGCTCTTTGGCCCCTTGAGTGTGGCTTTTCTACAAAATACCATGGCCTGGGTGAGTCTATTTTGAAGAAGTGGCTGTAGAAGAAGTTTAAGTTAAAAAAAATTGGCTCTCCAAAGAAATTTCAATCATACTGATGATATTTGGCTCTGTTGACTAATGGGTTTGCGACCACTGGTCTAGGTTATCCCACGTGTTGGAGTAGAGTTGTTTGTAGTATTTTTTTTTTTTTTACAATCCTTTGTATGTCCGTTGTTACTTCACTTCTTTCATTTCTGATTTTGTTTATTTGGGTCCTCTCTCTTTGTTTCTTGGTGAGCCTGGATAGAGGTTCATCAATCTTGTTTATCCTTTCAAAGAAACAGTTCTTGGTTTCATTGATCTTTTCTCTATTTTTTTTGTCTTTATGTCATTTATTCCTGCTCTGATCTTTATTATTTCCTTCCTTCTGCATACTGTGGGCTTTTCTTGTTACTCTCTTTCTAACTCTTTAAGTTGTTGAGTTAGATAATTTATTGTTATTTTCTCTTGGATATTGTTTTCGTTTTCTGTTTGTTTGTTTGTCTGTGTGTGTTTTGTTGTTGTTTTTAAGTAGGCCTGTAGAGCTATGAATTTACCTCTCAGGACTGCTTTCACTGTGTTCCATAGATTTTGGATTGTTGTGTTTTCATTGTTGTTCATTACCAAGATGCTTGCTTTTTATTTCTTCTTTGATCTCTTTGGTAATCCAATCATTATTAATAGCATGCTATTTAGCTCAAAGTGTTTGTTGTTGTTTTCATTGTGTTTATTGTAGTTGATTTTTAATTTATTCCATTGTGATCTGAGAATATGCTTGATATTTTCTTGAATTTGAAGAAACTTTGCCTGTTTCCCAGTATGTGGTATATGTTGGAAAATGTCCCATGTGCACTTGAGAAGAATTTATATTCTGTAGCTTTGAGCTGAAATGTTCTGAAGATGTCAATTAATTCCATTTGATAAAGTGAGTCATTTAAGAATGATGTTTCTTTGCTGATTTTTGTTTAGAGGATTTACCCAGTGGTGTCAATAGGATATTATAGTCCTGTATTATGATTGTATTACTCTCGATCTCTCCCTTGATATCTTCTAGAAGATGTTTTATATATTTGGGTGCTCCTGTAATGGGTGCATATATGTTTACTAGAGTTATTATCTTCTTCTTGGATTGCTCACTTTATTATTATGAAGTGGTATTCCTTATCTCTTATTATGGCCTTTAATTTGAGGTCTATTTTGTCAGATACTAGAATTTCTAATCCAGCTGTTTATTTAATTTCCATTTGCCTGCATTTCCCCCCAACCCTCCATCTCTTTACTATCAGGTTGTGTGAGTCCTTTGTTTTGAGGCGGGTTACTTGTAGACAGCATACATATGGGTCATGTTTTCTTACCCATTTAGTTACCCTATGTCTTTTTATTAGAGCATTTAATTCATTTACATTTAAGATTATTATTGAGGAGTACTTATTTATCACCATTTTATTTCTTTATCCCTGTGTTCTTTCTTCCCTTCCTATTTCTTCTTTTTACAGCAGTCCCTTTAGCATATCTTGCATTGGTGGCTCAGCGGTAATAAACTCCTTTAGCCCTGTTTTTCTATGAAGCTCCTCATTTCACCTTCAATTTTGATTGATAGTATTACTGGATATAGTATTTTTTAATTCACTTCCTGGCTTTGCATCACTTTATGTATTTAATTCCATTCTCTCCTGGCCTGATGTGCTTCTATTGAGAAATCAGTTCATAGTCTCATGGGAGGTCCATTATAAATAACTTACTGTTTCTCTTTGGCAGCTTTTAAGATTCTTACTTTGTTGTTGGTGTTTGCCAATTTAATTATGATGTGTCTGATGTCAGTCCTTTTGGGTTCATCTTGTTTGGTATTCTGTGAGTTTCTTGGATTTGTGTGAGTTTTTTCTTCCCAATATCAGGAAGATATACAGTTTTCTGTCATTATTTCCTCAAACAGGTATTCTATTCCTTGTTCAATTTTCTCTTCTTCTGGAACCCCAATTATTTGGATGTTGTTCTGTTTTGTGTTGTCCCAAAGTTCCCTTAGGCTCTCCTCCTGCTTTTTAAGATTTTTTTTCCGGTTGCTGTTCTGCTTGGTTATTTTTTCCTATCTTGTCTTCTAGCTCACTGGTACAGTCCTGACTTTCTCATAGTCTACTGTTGATGCTTTGTATTGTGTTCTCTATTGCAGCTATATCATTCTTCATTTCCCCTTGATTCTTCTTCATTTCTTCTTGATTCTTACACTTGTTGTTGAATTACTCTAACATCCTGTTCAGCATCCTGAATTGTTCTGAATTCTTTCTCTGACAAATTACTTTCCTCCATTTTGCTTACTCCCTTTTCTGGTGATTCTTCTTTTTTTTTCCTATGGGGGCTACTTCTTTGTCTCCCCATTTTTGTTCCTCTTAGAGTATTTATTTATATGGCTCACTCTCTACCTCATTGACCAAATGGCACAAAATACAAGTCAATAAGACACAACCAGAGGGAACAAAACATGAATGTATTCATAACACTGATAATCCCATTAAAGGTGACCACTAGAGAAAAAGAGAAGAGTACAGAAATGATATTGAGAAAAGATAAAAAAGTAAGAGAGAAAATGGAAAAAAAAGAAAAAAGAAGGGGAAAATATATGTATATGGGGAGTAAACTTCAAAAAATCAAACAAATAAACCAAAAAATGCAAACAATAAACACCCAGAAAGAAGGAAGATACTTACTCTTAAGAGGCAGAGCTTATTTCTAGAAAGTTAGGTAAAGGAAATGAATGCATTTTTGAATGTCCATGGTTCAGTATAGAGGAGTTTGAAAGAGAATGAATGGATAGGAAGAAAAGTAAGAAACAAAATAACCAGTAAATTAAAAATAAGAAAATTCTCCTCTCTTTAGTCTATATATTTATATATTCATCAATTTTTGGAAAAGGAGAATGGAGTAGAGAGCAAATAGGCTTGAGTTTTGTGAATGAAATTGATTAAGCAATTAGGAGAAAAAGAGAGCAAGTGAGGAGAGAAAAAACAAAAGCATAAAAAATGGCTAGCAAAGAAAGAGAAAAAAGAAAGGTCTATGGACTTGTAGCAAGGGATAGGAAATTAGACATATGAATAAGCCAACAGAGACTACTATAATAGTATTGTATCAATAAATCAGATAAATAAGATCAATTTTTAACAAGAAATAAAAAGAAAGGAGAGAGAAAAACTAAAGCAGGAACAGGAGAAGAAAAAAACAGAATGAAAAAAGGAGAAGTGAAGAGGAAGAGGTTGGCACAAAGTAATAAATTAGATAAAGTAAAATAATGATAAAAATGAAAAAATAGAATGTAGAATACTAATCCAAAAAAAGGTTAAAAAATAATAGTGAAAAATAAAATAAAGAAAATAATTTTTCCCCTTTTCTTTTTAAGTAAAAGATAAAAAATAAACAGGTAAAGTAGTGAAGTGTTGTTCACGTCAGCTGAGTTTTATTGTACCATGGGGGCTGGTTTCTGATCCCTCTCTACTGTTCTTTGTGGCACTTCTGTTTTCTGTTAGGTAGTCAGCATCATGTTGAAGTGATTCACTACTGCTCTGTGTCTGTCTCCACAGCCTTGGTTTCAGGCAGGCAGGACCAATATTTCCACTTTGTCTGTATGCCTGCTTTCAGTTGTATGTATTTACGTAAGTGTCTATTTCTGACACAAGCTCTCATTGGGGGTGTTGCTGTATTAGTTTCCAAGACCAAATGGCCTCTCAACCCAGTTTCCAAAGGCTTCCTTTGGGTATTCAGACTCTTATTTCCCTGCATAGCTCAAGGCTGGATGTGGCTGTGCTGCTAGGAGGGGTCAGCTCTTCAGGAGGAAAATTGTTGCTTAGGGCTGGAGGGACTAGACTATATCAGAGCTGGATTCCCAGTTGCCTATCCCTGCCTTGCTCCCCAGCTTTCACAAACCACATCCACCTGCACTGCAGCCTTTCAATTTGCAATTGAAAGAGTCTGTGTACTGGGTTTAGCAAGTAAAAGCAAGGAAAATGTAGACAGAGCCACCACGCAGCTCTGCACTTTCCTCCCCCCAACACTGCCCAGCCAATGCAGAACTTCAGCCATGTGGACCCCCTTCCACAGTAGAGTGTTATGCATGTCCCCAAGGAACACAGACTTGGTGCAGCGCAGTTTCCTTCTGATCCTCTAGTCTTGCTAGTCATGCATCTTTCTCTCCAGCCCAGATCTCTGATCCTACCATTTTCCAGGTGTCCTCTGTTCTTTCTAGCCACAAATTGTCTCACTAGCCCTATTTAACTCATCAATTCCAGTTGTATAATATTCAACTTAGTTGTTTCTTCTATCTACTCTGTGAGAATGTACAGGACACATTTGCCTATGGACCCCCAGCTTGTCTCCCCCTAGATAAACTTTTTTAGGAGCTCATGGCCAGGAAGGCTGGAGTCTGTGTTAGTGGGTTTGCAGCTGAGGCAGCTGGTCCCTGGCTGGTGTGGCTGTAGGGTCCTGGGTGGTGTTGGAGGTCTCCCCAGGTGGAAGTGAGGCTTGGCTCCCAGTCACAGCCACTCTCCCCTTCAAGATGGCATGGCCTCTGTGGCAGAACTGGCTGCCCCAGGAGACATTGCAGTGGCAGCAGAGGCTTTCCAGGCAGGGGAGCCTGATCCACCAGCCCCCAAAAGACCCAAGAACTATAACTGTCCCTCACTCACACCCACACATGCCCCACATGTCTACACACTCTCTTTTCACTTTCTCATTCACTCACATTCTCTTCCTCTGTCAGTCCCTATCTGTGAACTCCCTTTTTTTAATGTCTTGTAACTTTCAGAGTATAGGTTCTTCACATCCTTTGTTAAGGTTATTCCTAAGTATTTTATTTTTAGTTGCAATTGCAAAAATAAATTTTTAAAATTTCATTTCTTTTTCTGAAGTTATATTTGTTATACAAGATCACAATGTATTTTTGTACATTAATTTGTATCCTGAAATTTTACTACCTTTGTTTATTGTTTATAATAGCTTTGTATTAGAGTTTTTAGGATTTTCTATATAAAAAATCATGTCATCTGTAAAAAGTGACAGTTTTACTTTTCCATATTTAATTTGGATGTCTTTTACTTTTTTTTATGTTCCTTGATTGCTCTGGCCAGGACTTCCAATACTATGTTAACAGTGATCAAAAAGAACCCTCATGTACTGCTGGTAAAAAATGTAAACTGATGCAGCCTCTTAGGAAAACAGTATGAAAGTTCCTCAGAAAATTAAGAATAGAGTTATCATATAACCCAGCAACTGTTCTGAGTACCTATGGAAAATATTTGAAAAAAAAATTTACTCATAAAGATTTATGTTCCCAAATGTTTGTTGTAGCATTATATATAACTAGAGGACCGATGCATAAAGATTTGTGTAAGGATGAGCCTTCCTTTCCTTGTTTTCCAGCACTGCCTTCACTCTAGCTGGACCGGCCTTTTTGTTCCTGCCTGGAGCCACCTTTCTACCTTCCCATGCTGCCCAGAGGCCCAGAGCTTCTGGAGTGGTGCAGAGTGTCTGTGTCATCACAATGGCCATGACACAAGTGTCCCGTCTTGCCCCCAGCCACTCAGGGCCTGCATATGCAAATTAAACCACCATCTTTGTTGGGTTAATTTGCATACTCACTCCTGATTGTCTGGTGGGCATCATGAAGGTATGGTCAATTTGCATCTTATTCTTTTATTAGTATAGATATCCAAGACATAAAAACAACTGAAGTGTTCTTCAATAGATAATTGGACAAAGATATACATAAAGAATCAGAGAGCTTGGTGTAAAGGTCATATTCCTGAGAATTTACTTATAAAAACTCTTTATCCTAAGGAATAAGACCAGAAGAAGAGAGAGAAAAAGCAGCGTGTTCAACACTGAACCTTTCTCGGGGATGAGTGACAATCAAGAATGTGATCATTGCTAGGTCAGTGTGGATTTAGTTCTATTCCAAGTCAAGGCATATGTCCAGGTAGTGGGTTTGATCCCTGATTGAGATGGGGGGAAGATTACAGAAGGCAGCCAATTGATGTTTCTCTCTCAATAATGTTTCTGTCTCTCTCTCCCTCTCCCTAAAAATCAATAAAAAATATTTTTATAAAAAGGAATATCACAGATTTCTCTAAGGAGGAGTTAAAAAGGCCTGGACTCAGCTCAGAGGGCCTTGTACAGAGATGTGATTCTAGAAAGCTACAAAAATCTGTTCTTCTTGTGTATTTCTGTTCTTAATCAGAGTATTACCTCCACTTTGGAGCAAGGGAAAGCTCCCTGAATCCTAAAGAGTGATTTGAAATGGCAAAATAAACAAAGACCCCAAACCATTTTTTAAGCACATATATTCTCTTAAAGGAAATTTTGAAAATCGGAAAAGATATCCAATCTGTGCTTCACATAAACATTTAGACCACTTAAAATGTAGTATTAGAGAGGACAAAATGGCAGCAGAATAGATGGATGTGTCCTGAGCCTTGTCTTGGAGCAGATAGAATGAGCAGCTGAATCAAATAATATCCATCCAGAATTGGCAAAAGAGACACAGCTGATGAGACAATCCACAGATGGGAAGGGCAGAGGACACCGGGAGAAAGGCAAAATCAAGGATATGGGCTGGAGAGAACTGCCAATCCCAGAGGGTCAGAGGAAAATCACACGCACTGAGAAACATCCCTTGGGACAGGCACAGCGTCTGACTGTGGAAAGGAGGTACACAGGACTGCTGGTGACAGTTGATTTAGATCTGGGTCTAGAGTCACAACAAACTGAGCCCAGAGTGGGCATTCTGGACAGCTGCCCAGACCACGCAGTGTTGGGAAGAGAGGAGCTTTCAGAGGTGCAACTCTTTCTCTTCTTTGAGGCCTTTTCTTTTTTTCACTGAACCTAGTTCATAGGACCTTTCAGTTACAGACACTCACCTGTGGCTGAGGTACAGGAGATGAGAATTTGTGGATTCTGGGGAGAGGCTGGAGTGAGGAGAGGATCCAAGAGAAGCAGCCACAAGTCTGGTGCTGGGTCACACATGATGGTAGCCATTTTCCTGAAGAGATATCCTCTCCTTGCAGTCTCCAGGCAACCAATACAGCCATACCCAGACTATACCCTGAGTGTTACAAGGATACAAAAAAACAAACAAACAAAAAAAAAACACCACAAAAAACCACCTGAATAGTCCCTAGGAGTCCACAGAAACCAGTCTAAAGAGAGGCTTTCATTCGCAGCAACAGGAAACTGAGAAACCACAGACAGTACAGAAGAGTGGGATTTTAAACCAGCCAAAGAAACAATACTTCACTTTTTCATTTTTATTTTATTTTATTATTATTTTCATATCTCTTCTTTATTTATTTTCCTTTTTTGTTTATTTCCTTATTTTTGATTTCTTTTTGCATTATTATTCCATCATTCCAATTTATTTTATTTTTATGTTAATTTTTAAATTTATTATTATTATTATTATTATTATTATTATTATTTCCTTCACTCTCTCATTCTTCTTATCCACTTATCCTCTTTCTCCTTCCTCTATTCTGAATTGTCGACCTCCCAACATTATCTAATTCTTAACCTTACTTTCTCTATATAGGATTCTGCCCCCACCCTCTTTACTGAAAATTTGGTGTTTGTATGTTTTGGTTTACCTGTTTGTCCTCTGGTGTTTTCTCACCATATATATTTTTTGTTCTCTTTTTCATTCTTTTTCTTTTCTCTCATACCATTTTTCCCCTTCAATATCATTTGTGCTCTCTTTTCTCTCCCCTAATTCTCTTCTCTATGGTAGTCACTTATACTGGGGTTACTGGTGTTGTAAGTACAATTGTGTTTTGTTTTCTTTGTGTCAAGTCTTGCTGAGATGAATTTTATCCTGTTTGGCCAATGTGGTAGAGAGCAAGCCACATAACCAGACACCCAGAGAGGAGACTCCATCTATGAATGGTGAATAACACTCCAGACTCAACTTCAGAGGTAGGAAGAAGGCAGCAGTAAGGGAGAGAGCATGAGTGAGGGAGTGAAAGAGAAGTGTATGGTCATGTGGAGTGTGCGTGTGTGTGAGAGTGTGTGGCAGTTAGATCTCACAGGGCCTTTGGGGCAGGCTAACTGGGTTCACCTAACTAGGAAGTTTCTGCTACCATTACAAACAGTCCCAGAGAGGCTGGCTCTTCCTCAGAGGCATTGCCTTTTTGAAAGGGAAAGCTTTTGTGACTGGGAGCTCAGCCTCACCTATACCCAGGATGCCCTCAAAATAACACCTAGGACTCTATAGCCACCCCTTCCAGGGACCTGCTACCTCGGCTGTGTCCCCACGGTCACTGAGACTCCAGCCACACCGAGTGCAAGCTCCTGTGAGTTCCTTGCTCTCCTCTGACCAGCCCAACACTTTAGCCCAGGGCACTGTGAACATATGAGCCACAGACATGTGAGCAGCCCACTCCTGTCTGAGTAGCAACAGCCTGCCCTTGGCCAAAGACATAAGCCTCACTTGGCTAGCCCTTATCCAAAGAGCAACAGCTGTGTGAGTGGCTCACTCCACCATTAGAGGAGCAGCAACCATACAAGCTGCCCACCCTCATCCAAGGAGCAGCAACGACCCACCTGAGAAGCAGCAGCTATATGCAGCCTGCCCCCATCTGAGAAAGCAGCTTCCACCCATCACTCAGAGGAGCCACTACTGTTGCAAACAGCACCCACCAGAGGAGCCTCTGCCAAGTGAGGAGCAGCCATTACCTGAGGAGCCATTGCCACCCACGAAGCATGACTTAACATCTAGATCAGTCAATGAGAACAAAAAGGGTAGATAAAGAAGCCCCCAAAGGAAAGAAAAGGAGGAATCACCAGAAAAGCAGATAAGTGAAATGGAGGCATGCAATATGTCAGAAAAAGTATTCAGACTAAGGGTATACTGTTCATAAACCAGATGGATGAAAATAATCAACAATTTATGGAAGAATCAAGAAGAAATAAAGGAAAATGAAGATGGCGGTGGAGTAGACAGATGCATCTGGAGCTTTCTCACTGGGCAGAGGGAGAGAGAGCTGCTGAGAGTTTCACTGGGAATGTTTGTTGGCAAGTTAAGAGTCAGTTATCCTTCAGGAGAAGGTGGGGGGCTGCTGAACAGGGCTCTCCTGGCCAGGCAGCCCCACTACCAGGGGATTTTGTCTGCTGGAGCCACAAGCACCAATGCGGAGTCCACGCCATCTTGCAGAGGGAGGTGGATGTCTGTGTCAGTTTGAAACCTGCGGCTGGAGCACCGACTGAGCAGCCAGGGACCTGGGGACCCAGCACTCTGCTCTCCAATCAGGGCAGACACGCGGCAGAATCAGAGACCCACATGGCTCACGGAAAGGTCAGATTTCACCTGGGATAAGTGCCTTGTGTGCTGTATCTGGTCGTGTTGTAGTTTGTGCCTTTCAATCAATGTAGGAGAGAGAACTACATAACCAGACACCCGGAGAAGAAAGACCATGGGCAGAAAAAGAAACAGCACACAAAAGACAGAAAGGCAGGTTTCAATAGAAAAGGAAGTAAACAAAATAGAACCAGAAATAAGCCTGCCAGAGAAAGAGTTCAGAGAAATGATCATAAGGTGGATGAAAAGAATGGAAGAAAAAATCGAAAATGTGAGTAAGAGTCAAGAGGAAATGAAGAAAATGCAAGAGGAGATGAAGAAGCAGCAAGAAGAAATGCAGAAGAACCTAGAGGAGGTGCAGAATAATCAAGAAGAAATGAAAAATGACATCACTGCTACAAAGAACTCAATAGAAAGCATCAAAAGTAGACTAGAAGAAGCAGAGGACTGCATCAGTGAGCTAAAGGCACAGCAAGAAAAAATACCCAAGAACAGCAGCTCCTAGAAAAAAAAGTTAAAAAGCAAGAGGAGAGCCTAAGGGAACTTTGGGATAACATGAAAAAAAACAATATCCCCATAATTGGGGTTCCAGAAAGACTGGAAACTGAACAAGGATTAGAGAACCTGTTTGAAGAAATAATGACAGAAAATTTCCCCAATATAGGAAAGAAAAAACCCACACAAATCCAAGAAGCTCACACAGCCCCAAGCAAAATTAACCCCACAAAACCGACACCAAGGCACATTATAATTAAATTGGCAAACACCAACAACAAAGTAAGAATCTTAAAAGTGGCCACAGAGAAACAGAAAGTTACCTACAAAGGAACCCCCATAAGACTAGCTACTGATTTCTCAACAGAAACTCATCAGGCCAGAAGGAAATGGAATGAAATATACAAAGTCATGCAAAGGAAGGTTCTGAATTCAAGAATACTGTACCCTGCAAGACTCTCAATCAAAATTGAAGGTGAAATCAGAAGCTTCACAGACCAAAAAGGACTAAGGGAATATATTACCACCAAACCAGCAATGCAAGAAATTTTGAAGGGTCTGCTGTAATAAAAAGAAAGAGGAAGCGAAGAAGGAACTTGGAGGTAAGGACTAAAAATGGCAACAGATAAGTACTTATCAATAATAAATTTAAATGTAAACAAATTAAATGCCCCAATCAAAAGACATAGAGTACCCAATTGGATAAGAAAACATGATCTGTATATCTGCTGTCTGCAAGAAACCCACCTCAGGAAAAGAGATGCACACAGATTGAGGGTGAAGGGATGGAAGATGGTATTTCAGGCAAATGGAAATGAAAAAAAAGCTGGGGTTGCAATACTTATATCTGACAAATTAGATGTCAAAGTGAAGGACATAATAAGAGATGAAGAAGGCCACTTCATAATACTAAAGGGAA
>PVJN01034655.1:0-22621 GCA_004026805.1 Lasiurus borealis | reverse complement strand
CAGCGCCTGCTGCGAGAGCACGAAGCGGCTGCCGCCCACGTTCACCGTGAGGCTGTCCCCCAGCGCCAGGGGCTCCCCTTCTTCGCCCTCGCTGCAGAACACGCTGGACTCCAGCGAGGCCAGCGACACGCTGTCCAGCGGCGAGTCCGGAGGAGGCGCGCGGGCCCGGCCAGGCAGCTCCATCCCGGCGGCGGCGGCGGCGCCACCAAGTTGGGGCGGTGGCGCGGCCCCTGGTGGCGGCTAGGATTTCCCGGGATATGCCGACGAGGGGGGATCGCCTCCCACCCGCGCGTACCCCTCCTCTGCACCCCTCGCTGCTAGGGAGCTGCGGGTGCGTGCGCGGTGGCAGCGAATCCCGGGGCTGAGCGCGCGCCAGGGAGGGGAGGGGAGGAGGGTCCTGGCCGCCAGGGCACCCAGCCTGCCTGTCTCTGTGGCGCTGCCCAGACTTAGGCACCCCCCACCCCAACCCCGACTTTGTAATGGAGATCCCGAGCCCACGAGGAGGTGCAGGGATGGAGAGAGCCTGGGGATTTGTGGGGGCAGCGGGTGGGGAGGTGCAGAGTCCGGGAGGAGAGTGGGTGAGTCTTGGCGGGCGCAATGCGAGCAAGGCGAGGGCCAGACCCCCTCCTGCAGGGAGGGCACCCGGACGCAGAAAAGTTCAGAAAGCAGAGGCCGAGCCCCTTCCAGTTTCTCTTACGGCTTCACTGGCCTCCCGGGGTGCTCCCTTGGGGGTTGGGGGGGTACTGGAGGGGGAGGAGGGCCCGTGGGGCAGGGGCTCTGGGCGAGGGCGCCACCTCCTTGGCGCCCGCTCCCTCTCCTTCTAAGTCTGATGGTCACGCTCTGTTTTCCTCCCCCGGCTCTCTCAGGGTCTGACCTTCCTGGTGGAGAAATACGGGTAATTAATGGGTAATGAATGAGGGCTTTTAATGCAAGTCTCCGGGGGTCACCGTATCGCCAGCTGCAGCCGCATATGGAGGCGCTGGGCGGGCCCCCCAGCTTAGCCGTTTCGGTCCACCGGGCGCGCCCCCCAGGCACACAGGGGAGCGCGTCTTGGAGGAGTTGGGACTGGAAAGGCGGCGGGGGCTGGGGCCCCAGTGTCCTAGGAACGAGGCCGGGGTGCGGGGAGGAGCCGAGCAGCGCGTCCAGGTGAGGCCAGAGGTGTTCCCACGCCCCGGAGCGGCGTCCACCTGTTGGACACCGGGCGGAGGGGGAGGCGGCGCGGGCACTCACCTGCGCTCCTGGCCCCTCTAGGCGGCGCCGGTGGGCGGCCCGCTGGTTGGGCAGCTGCGCTCCATTCCTGGGGTCTGCAGGGGAGGTCCCGCTGGACCTGTCCCCGAGGGAAAGGGTGCTCTTCGCTGGGTGCTGTGGGGGAGCGGGTAGCCTCCTGGTGGCTGCACCCCCGCCACTCTGTCCCCGAGGCTCAGGCTGCTAGGAGCCGCCCCCTCCCCGGCTCCCCGGGAGCCATTCTCGGTCCCCGGCACCCGCTGTGGGGAGTGCAGGGCGCCGAGGGAGGTGCGGCGCGAGGAGGAAGTGAGGCGGGTCTGCGACTGAGTATTTATATCCATCCTCCAGGCACTTCAAGGATGACCGCATTCGGTTCCCGTCCCCCTGAATCTGTGTGCTCCCAAATCCAGGGAACAGAAAAGAACAAAACATTTGCCTAAGTCTGCTAAAACCAGGGTTAAGGCAGTTACTATATCATCTGCGCTGTGTGGCATGATTCAAAGTTCTTTTTTCATTTCCAGGAGGCACTTGGGAATACTGTTTCCCCATGCACCCCCCCTCCCCCTCTCTCCAGCAAAAGACTCTGCAAGAGAGAATGAGCCACATTCATTCTTCCCTCCCTCTTTGTAAATAGTTTTATAAAGTCTCCATGAAGGAGAGATGAGCAGGCAGCTTGACACGCTCTGAGAGCTTCTTCGGAGATGGACTTGAGGTGTGGCTGTTGAGTTCTGCATGGCCAGCCAGCTGTGGGACCTTCAAGGGCCTCCGTGCCTTTCTCACTAAAATGTCAGGTTTTGACAAGACACCCAGTATTTATTGAGTGCTTATTTTATGCCGGAACATTTTAGGTCATTTACTCATTTAGTACCTTTTTTTTAAAAAAAACAAAAAACAATAAACAAACCATAATAACAATACTATCAGGTACCAGTATACCCATTTCACAGAAGGGGAAACTGAGACACAACAGAGAAATTATTGGGTCAATCATACAGTCCACATTCAAACTCAGGGTGAATTGTCAGAGTCTGCCCTCATGAACACAATGCCTGGGACATCTCATTTTTTTGTGTGATTTTTAAAGTAAAATCAAAGGGTGGTTGCATTTTTTTTTTAATTTGTATCTTTCCCGATCTCTCACAAATGTTTTTTTTTTTTTAATTTTCATTATGTACTAGGCACTATTCTAGGCGCTTCAGATAGATCCATGAAGAAAGCAGGCAAGAGTTCCCAGTTCTGTTGAGCCTTATTCATTCCTGCGTGGCAATGACTTTAATCAGTGATTAGCAATGTCTGCCCTAGCTTTGCAGAGTGTGGTGAGGAAGGGGGAAACCCCGCAGAGGAGAATGACAGGTCTGGGTGAGAAGGGAGGGCTGGGGCCTGTAACCAGAGGTAGGGAACGGTGACTGGGGTTTGCAGGCCGCCCGGCACTGCACCCCGGCCTTCCGGCCTTCCGTTGTAATTAGTGGTGTCCTGGAGACTTCATTTGACAGTAAGCACTCCTTAAGTGAAAGGCTCAGGGTAAGCCTCTGATCACATCACAGGGATCCCAGTAGGTGCTACTATCCTCCATCACAGATGTCAACTCAGAGGCTCAAGGGCACTAAGGAACTTTCCTAGTGAAAAGATGAAATGAAAAGGCGAAGGAGTGTTTGAAGGGATTGAAACCAGTGTCTTTCTGATTCCAGATTTCATCTCAAGCGATAGGGTCCTAACATTTTCACTTGGGCTTTAATTATTGATGAAAACAATTTCCGCTAATGAAAACAATTATAACAAGAGGGATAATGACTCCTTTAACTGGGAGCATATAAATACCGATGACCCAGTTTAAAATATAGAGTCTCTAGGGCAATAGAAATCCCTGCCTTCTTCTCTGCCCAATTCCCCTAAATTGACTGTCTCTCTACTTCCTCATTGATTGGCCAGGTTTGAGTCAGAGAGCCTAATGAAAAGGATGTGATCCAGGGAGAGAAAAGGAGTCAGTCTACTCAAAGGATAGCCCTCCTCCTGTCTGATCTTGACCTGAGAGTTGCCCTAAAGTATGTCAAGAAGTGAAATGAGAATTGCTGCTAAGTAGCTAGGGGTGATGAGGTCTTGCTTTTGATTTAATCCCTGTATAGACTGGGAGGAATGTGATTGTCATGTAGGAGGAAGCACCGAACTGAAATGTGAAAACTCCACAAGCTAATGGGCTTAGGGTATATATATCCCTAGTCACCAATGTCATATTCAGGTGATTTCCATTAACAGTCTTCTTATGAAATGCTCTACTGTTATTTGGCTTTATCAAGTCTTTGAAATATCAAATTGCATATTAAATCTTCAAGTATAACTACTGTTTGCAATTCTTTCTATTTTTATGAATATGTCTAAATTTATTAGTGAATAACATTTTTTAAAATATATTTTATTGATTTTTTACAGAGAGGAAGGGAGAGGGATAGAGAGCTAGAAACATTGATGAGAGGGAAACATTGATCAGGTGCCTCCTGCACACCCCCCACCGGGGATGTGCCTGCAACCAAGGCACATACCCCTGACCAGAACCAAACCTGGGACCCTTCAGTCTACAGGCCGACACTCTATCCACTGAGCCAAACTGGCTTTGGCTAACATTAATTCTTAAAGCATGTTTTAAACTGGATTAAAACAAAAACTCACAGCATACTTTTTTTTTTTCACAGCCTACTTTAAATGTGACTTTCTTGATGATAATTAGGAACCAAAAGTTAAAAGTCATTTGTGCACATTAGAAACTCTTTTTATTAAAAATCTAGAGCAGCTCAGACTAGTGTGATGTCAGCCATGGTACCTTGCACCAGGAGGTTGCCGGTTCCATTTCTGGTCAAGGGCACAGGCCCAGATTGTGGGCTCCATCTCCGATGCCTCCTTGGGGGCCTGCAGGATGCAGTCAATTGATGTTGTGCTCTCACATCTATGTTTCTCCTTCTTCCTCCCTCTTCCTCTAAAAATCAATGGACTCTTCTTTAAAAGAAGAATTTAAAGCATTTTATTTGTTTTTGGAAAAATAATGAGAACGTATTTATATTAATATTATGTTGTCCTTTTCTATGATTTAAATACATTATGATGTTTCTGTGAAATTGTCATCTCTTATATGAATATTTAAAAAATTATACATATATGATCATAAATCATTAAAAACTTTTTTAGGAAAAATGTACATACTTTACTAACATACAAAATAAAATTTACATTTATTTAAAAAAATTAAATAGGGCAATTATAATGAGGGAATAATTTTGAGTAAAGGGCTTTATGTAATTCAACTTGATTAAACTCTACCTTTTCATTTTTAGTATTCTCACTGTACACTAGGACATTTACCCTTAACTTTTTTTAATTTTCATCATTCATTAACAATGTGGACCATAGTTCATGTGAAGTGTGAATGCCTATCTTTGAGTCTGTGTTTGATTCCCTACAGACTGACAACCAGATGAGCTCATTGTAATGATGTTTTTTTAAAAAATGCCTTTAGGTATGGACACATGGCTTTGTTCCAGTTCCCTTGATTACCTTGGGATATGTTTAAAAGTAAAGATAAATCTGACGAATTCTATCTATTCATCTTTCGTGTGCCTTTTAGGTGCTTGGAATAAATCCTCGCAATTGTGTAACAGCCTACTCTAACGCAGAATTTAGCTTAATGTGGGCTTGTTCTGGATTCCTTCCAAGGGGAGGCAATTATCTTTGGAAGTACCCCAAAACTCATCTTTTAGCCTCATCTGCGAAAGAGATCATTGGATGAGTTGATGATGGTGATGAGAAGGATAAGAATTTGATAATTATAGATGCTGCCTTCACCTAGTCAACCCCTGCTCTGTCTTTTATTAGCTGTGTGACATTAACAAGTTTCTTAAGCTCCCTAAGTCTCATTTTCCTTATCTGTAAAACAGGGGGAACAATAGTATTTACCTTACGTTGTTGTTTTAAAAATTTAAATGAGATAATCTATGTAAATGATGAGTGCAGTGCCATTATTCTTGCAGTCACTTTTATCATTACTCTAACATTTCAGGGTGTTTTTCTGAATTCCTTCCTTACTGAGTAATGTGATAGGTACCAGGTTAAGACCTTACTTCATTTATAATTCACATAGCTTATGAGGAAAGTATTATCGGCATTCTGACTTTATAGGTGAGAAACCGGGATCACAGTGTTCAAATAATGTCTCAAGTGCCATCTGCGAGTTGAGATAGACTTGATCACACTTGTTTGACTCAGCCTCTGAAGGTCATTAATGTGAAAATAATGTGATGATGAGAAATCACTATTAGAAATACGCGTCTCCTTTACAAAAATCCTTTATCACGAGAAAATGTCTGTTCCATGCGTCAAATAATTATACTTTGCAGATCGTGACCAACACATTGCTTGTGATTTCACATTTTACTAAATTGGATCTTTCTTCTAACCACCCTTAAGGAGATAGTTGATTGGATGGGGCATTAAGTGATTCTCCCTCTGCCATTATGATATGCAAAAGCCTTAGTCAAACTTTTCCTGAGCTACCGAGAAAATGTGTAGAATCAGGCACTTATTGTTCACTAGACTAACTCCTATAATTACACTGGAATTCAACATTTATAAACAAGATTTAGAACCAGTGGAGCAAAAGCAGGGCAAGTGCTGGGCTCATCATGTTCTGAAAGCTGTTAAGTGAACCCAATATTGAATTTGAAAATTCCAATTAAGACCTTTTTACCCAGCTCTATTGAATTCCCTTCTGTTGATAGAGAGGTTGAGTCATGTGGAACCATTAAAAACTGTTTCTCATCAAGTATAGGTGATTTATTAATATTAGGAACAAAATTGCATTTAGACTCATCCTTATTCTACTCAGTACTTTCTTCCATTATCAAGGAACTGTAAACTTAAATTTCTTTCAGGAAGACAGGTCATCTTTGTGCCCCATACAAGGATTTTTAAGTTGCATTTCCATGATTTTCCTGAAATCAACTCAAAATGGAAAAGTTTTCTAATCAATAAATATTTATAGGAGTATAATTTTGCAAGCTTTGAGAGTGTGGTTATATTTATGTGCAGGCAAAATATATATAATATATATCATTTACATGATTATATCATATATATTAATACACACACAACATATGTACACATGAAAAAATAAAAATATAATAAGGTTAACAATGAGTTCTGTGTCAGTAGATCACATTGTTACCACTGCAAGAAAACTAGTGAGCTATTAGAAGTAATATAACAAAAATAGGAGAGAGAAGTAAAGAGGAAGAATTTTTCTTTACACAATAGTTCTTAGTTACATAGTGTAGTTACTTTAAATTGTATCTTCATAGCATTTAAAATATGATCTATTTAAATAAAGTATTGAAGTGATTTTTTTTTAGAAAACATATGCTGAAATCCATGCCAAAGTATTTTTGTTAACTGGATTACAAACCTAAATAGAATACCTGTCACTATAATCTGAGTTTGAGCACATGGAATAACTTAAGTAAATATTTTATATATTAACTTCAATGCACACAAGTGGGAAAAACCCAATTCTCTCTGAGGTCAAAATCACTGCTTTTTAATCTTTAACCACATGTTTCATTTACACTTTTTTCACTGATTCAAAAGCATAGAAAAATGGGTTTTCAGACAGTACACATTAATTTGGCTCTTTGAAAAAAAGAGCCTTGGATCAGTGCATGTACTCCGAAGTATATTTCTCTATACAGTATAATTACATCGCTGAGAACTGAACAGAAAAATGTGTCATTTTTCAATATGAAAAACAGCAGTGAGCCATATGGCTTCTCTGTTACGAGATTGTATCTGATTGACAGCTCAGATATAGACCCAGCCTCCCATTTCTCTCACAAACAGATTTCCCAGAAATCTAAACCAAATGGGAATCCAGAGATAAGTCAAAGCACAGAAAATTTATGCTGTTTTTTTAAAAAAATTCTGTAAGGTCAAATGTATCCATTTTAGTAACTGGGGATGTTTTATTCTCATGGAAGCAGCAAGGAATGTTCAATTCAGTATCACATGGTATCTTAAATGAAAATAAGTCTCAAATAATTTGTGAGAACAGAACTAAAACAAATAGGGATTTTTTAGGAAATCATTAACTTAGTAAAAGGTTCACTATTTACAATAACTCTAAGCCATGTGTGTTTTACTTTTAACAGCAGAAGCTTATGAAAAATCAAGAACAGAGTTACCATATAGAAGTTTTGAGAATAAAAAGCAGTTTTGTGGATGAATATGTATATACACTGAGTGGCCAGATTATTATGATCTCTGAATGCATAATAATCTGGCCACTCAGTGTATATCCTATATAATAAAAGGCTAATATGCGAATTGTCCTCTCTACCAGGAGTTCAACCAGCAGGCAGGCCAGCCAACCATCCATGTCTCCTCCCCCTGGCCACGCTGGTTGGACCCCACCCATGCACAAATTCACACATATGTGTGTGTGTACAGATTATTATTCATTCAGAGATCATAATAATCTTGCTGCTCAGTGTATATGTGAGTATAGAACAGGTATGTTAATTTGTGTTTTAAAGATTATTCCCTCACTTGAAGTTGCTTGATAAATAGAAAATTATCACCAATAATTTTCAGCATAAATTTTAAAAATTGGTTAATTAAATATTTAATTATTAGCTAGTAAAATAGTTCATTTTTGGTGAGCTTCACTTTTACTCTATTAATAGCATTATCAGTGGGCAACAAAGGTGTTGCTAAATGTTTAGTGAATGATTAAGTATGAGTAAAATTTCTGATGGACTTGAACAGAATAAGGCGCTTGAATAAGATCATGATAGAAGAGCATGTGGCCCCTTTCAGTGTGGTGAACACAGACAAGCACTGGCAGCAGACGTGGGAAATGGAGGTCTATTTTCATCTCCTCTTTGAATGAATCTGTGGGGCAATGAGTCACAGAGTGAGTGGGTCTCTCTTTAGTGAAGGTTAGAGATCACTTTCTTTTAGAATGTGTATTGGGTATGGGACAGTGTTAAAATATTTGTTTTCAAGGTTCCAGGTTTTCAAATATGGCTCTGATAGAAGATGACTGACCCATGTTTCAAGGCAGTCACATCTATTGCTATTTATCATATTAAAAATTAAAACAAAAAAATAAATATTTATTAAATTAGTAAAAAATCGTAGCAACAGCTCACTACATATTAACAAAGTAACGTATTTTTTGAAAATAAAATATTTTCCATTACTGCATCATTCAGGAGAATAATGATATTGGTTTATAGTTTTTCATTTCTCTTTAGTACCTGGCATATTAGAAGACAGCAATATTTTCACATCTGCTTCATTCAAACTGTTGCGGTTTGATATTTTTGTCAAAGTTGATGAAGAAAACCTGGTAGCAAGAAGATAGGTACTTGGAAAAAAGAGAAGCATTTAATTGCTTTTGCATACAGTTTTATATACTCTTTTGTGCTACACTAGAACTTGACATGTTAGTTCCAAAGTGGAAGCTGAAACTATATCAATGAGCTCTTCATATTTAGTTCCATTAAAATCCATTGGTCTATTATGTCCTTGAACTGGATTTTTTTAAATCTATACACGATTTTATGTCATGCATTATTCATTTGGAACACATTGGTTCCTTGATTATGCAGATCTCCAAAAAGTGACATATTGAATTAAACAATACACACAAAAAAATCTCATTTGTTAATATCATCACCAATTTCATCTGAAAATTTTTCAACTATTGGGAAGTTATCAAACTTATGGTGGTAGTAAAGAGCTTTCCAAAATTTTAATTTAGGCATGGGAATTCAAATTTTATCATCAACAACAAATATTGTCAGCTTTTCTTGACAGTAACCAGATCCATTCATTCTTTTTAAAGAGGCTATTCATAGACATCTGAGTAACTATAGTTTTTATGTCAATCATGTTTTCAAGTAAAAATGGTGATTCATGGAAAAAAGGGAGGCTAGTTCAGCTTGTAACAAAATAATCCCACAAATGTTTGTTCTGGAGACAATCACATACTAAAGTGTGTTTTAGTACATTTAGTCAAATAAATTTGATGAGATTTAATAAAATTAATACAGTGGTACCTCGAGATACAAGTGCCCTAACATATGAGATTTTTGAGATACGAGCCATCGAGTGAGCGATTTTTGCTTTGAAATACGAACAACATTTGAGATAGGAGAATCGTGCGGATTGGCCAGCTGCACACAACCCACCAGTTTACCGCGACTTGAGCGTCTCATAGTTTCCCACGCCTCAAGGTTACGGAACGAATTAAACTCGTATCTCGAGGTACCACTGTATTGTAATAAAATTAATAACTGATTATTGTTCATCAAAGACATTGTTAAGTGAAACTGGCTTTGTTTCCCCCTGAAAATGTGTGAAGAATACAATGACAACTAGTATAATTTGGTGCCACGGCTTTGAATTGTGTTAAAAACACAAGCAATTTTAGCCCCTTCCCTCCATTGCTTTTATACCATTAGTGCAAATGTAGATTCAGTGGAAAATACAAATATTGTCTTAGTATTATGAAAATGATTTTTTAAGTCGAGCACTTTTAAGGAGGTCTCAGAAAACTCTAGGGGTATATAGAGCACATTTTGAAAACTGCTGTCCTAAGAAATAGATGTATTTTTGACAACTTAAACACGGGGTTTATGTTTACGTTGCTAAAGAATTAAGAAAGGATAGGACTTTTACACTTTTTTTTGCAAGGTTTCATCAAAAATTTCCTGTACCTAATATACACTATATAGAGAGATAAGTATATATAGTGTACCTAAAATATACCATATAGAGAAAGTACCTCCTGAAACATAGATTTTATACACACACACACACACAGAAAGAAATGTGATCATATGATTTCGTACAGATGGTCCTTAGCTTAGAATAATTTGACTTTTACGATTTTGGACTTAACAGTGGTATGAAAATGAAATGCCGTCAGTAAAAAAAAAATACTTTGAATTTTGATATTTTCAGGGCTAGTGAGACAATGCTCTTTCGTGATGCTGGGCAGCAGAAACAAGCTGCAGCTTTCCATCAGCCCGAGATCATGATGGTAAACAACGAATATGTCACAGTGTAACATTAAATGCATTTTGACTTATGATATTTGAACTTGTAATAAGTTTATTGGGATGTCACCCCATCATAAATCAAAGAGCACCTCTACATATTTTCAGATATGCAGAGAAAATGTAACTGATTTTGGCTCCAATTGATGAGCTATTTCATATATATTTCTTCACATTGGATATCTGGTAAATCCTAGGTTTTAGTTAAATCAAGTAAATTTAATATAATGCTAAAACTAATTTTTTTAAGATAATGTTTAGTCTTTGGGGGGTAAAAATGCCCGGTCTCTTAGATTTTTGACATCCTTTATTCCTCACTCAGGTGGGGAAGCTATGGGCCAGGAAGATCAGATTCTCCAATAAAGATCATACTAGAGGCCCGGTGCATGAAATTCATGCCAGGGGCTTGGCCCTCACAGCCTCAGCTTTGTCTGGAAGGTCGTTCAGCTGTCTGATCTAATTAGCATATTACGCTTTTATTATTATACCAATTGGATAGCCACTGGCTAGTAGGAGGTGTTTTAGACTAATGACTGCTGGGTTATGCATGGCCATGGTTGGGCATCTGTTTCTGGTCTCCAAATTCCGCCTGATTTTTCTCTTTTTTTTCCCCCAGTTCTCAATGGTTAATCAGGCCTCTCCAGCTGCTCATCTCTGTCCTCGGCAGTGCAGGGAGCCACTTCTGGTTTCTCTATCCTCGGTTTATTGGCCTATAGTTTTCTGTTGTTACTTTCTCATGATCACACCTGCCCCAGGCCGAAGTGGCTGGGGATAGGGCCCCTCCTAGAAAGCTTGCAACTTTTAACTAAAATGAATGATATAGAGTTAACACACATTCCTGGGCTCTCCTGTATCTCCTGGAAATTTCTACAGGCCCCTCTGGGACCTGCTGGGGATTTATCATACTGTGTGTTTGTGGGGATACAGGAACTTTGAAGCCGATCCATTTGATATTCCTATCTCCCTCTCCCATGTTTTCCCTTATAATTATTCATGTTTTTCCTCCTCCTTCTATGTTGTTAGTTCTCAATCACTCTTAGTACTCTCCCTTTAAAGAGACTCTTAGAAATGTGGCCATGGTGGTGGTGTGGAGGGGGGGAGGTGGTTTTTTTATTGTCCCAATGATGGGAGAATATGGACTACCTAATAGCCAGACATGCTATGTACATACTTACCATGTGTGGGCAATAAAAATCGTCATTACAAAAATGCTGATAGTGCTCTCATGAGAAGCATTGCCCTAGGATACAGATTCCTCATATCCTAGGGAAGGAGGCTTCATAGCCTAGTCATGGTCTCTAAGGACACACATAACTCTAATGATCTAAGTCTTGTCACCATCCTTCAGATGGATCCTTTGGGCTGACAGAAAAAAATGTCATGCATCAGAAACACAAAAAGTAATATAACTTTATGAAATGTACATACATTAGACTTTTGAATTATACTACCAAAGAGATGACACATTAAACAGAAACACTAAATATATAAGTATATATGCATATATTTAAAATATACTATAAAATAACATTGCATTCTTGTGATAACTGTGGAGATGGTGCTGGTTCTTAAGAATGGCACATATTTTAGAAGCAGCTTGTCATGTACTCTCAACAGCTGAATCTACAAAATGTCTAGAAGAATTCATAAAAATCCAAGATTATTTTGATCAGTCTTCTTGAGGACAGAATACCTTAAATGATCTCTGTGCTAGCTTCCAGCTAATCATTTTACCTCCAAAAATACAAATAGGATTTGCTGTTTCCAGAATGTCTTTGCTGTAATTTAGTAGCCACTTTCCTACACTTCATCAGTCTGGTTTTTCCTTTATTAACTCACTTCTTCACATGTGAGAAAAGAGCTTGCATGCAGAAAAAAAAACTAAAAGGAGTACAAATAATTAATTACATGTCCCTTAGATATTTTGATACTGTTCACTCAGAATATTCCAACCGTTAGTATTTGTTTAATAAATTAGGTATTAAATGCATAATACTCATACAAAAGTCCTAGAACTTTACGGGCAAACATTAAATTCTGAAATCAGAATTCTTGCAATGTATTTATATGATTTAAATTCCACTCAATCATTTTCACAAGTGACGCCATCAAGGAACAGAGCCCTGCTGACTTAAGTCCTGCTCCACGGCGGGTAGAGGGAGGGCAAGGCCTTCATAGCTGATCCTTCACAGCCAGTCATTGCAGCAAATTATTCTGGGAAGAAATTCCCCCATTGATATGTCAACAGCAATCAAGGCTCAACTACAAGAAAAGGGCCTACACTGCCCACGAGGCAAGGGGATAGTGCCCTGGAGTGCCCAGCCTGGGTGAATCAGAAGGCCACTGGACCTTATACAACACCTGCTATATTAGGCCACTCAACCAAGGCCTGGAGATGTAGCTGCTTTACCGAATACATAGAACAAACACAGGAAGATTGCCAAAATGAGGGGACATGTCCTAAATGAAAGAACGGAACACAACTCCAGAAAAACAAACTAAGCAAAATGGAGACAAGTAATCTACTAGATGCAGAATTCAAAACACTGGTTATAAGAATGCTCAATGAACTTAGGAGAAGAGTAGGTGAATTTAGTGAAAACTTTAACAACATAAAAAAGGACATGGAAACCATAAAAAAGAAGTCAGAAATGGAGGATACACTAACTGAAATGAAGAATAATTTAGAGGGAGTCAACTAACAGTAGAGAAGGTGAAGCTGAGTATCAAATTAGAGATTTGGAAAATGGAGCAAACAAACACCCAATCAGAATTTTTAAAAAAGTTTTTTTTTTTTTTAAATGAAGGTAGTGTAGTGTCATATGGGACAACTTCAATCATACCAACATTTGCATCAGCGGAGTGCTGGAAGGAAAAGAGAGAGCAAGGAACTGAAAATCTATTTGATAAAAATGACAGAAAACTTTCTTAACCTGGTGAAAGAAATAGACAAGTCCAGGAAGCACAGAGAGTTCCAAACAAGATGACCCAAAGAGCCCAGAGCAAGATACATCATAATCAAAATGCCAAAGGTTCAAGACAAAGAGACTTTTAAGAGCCACAAGGAAAAAACAATTACTTACCTACAAGGGAGCTTCCATAAGACTGTTCAGTTGATTTTTCAACAGACATGTTTCAGACCAAAAGGTATTGGCATGAAATACTCAAAGTGATGAAAAACAAGGACCTTTAAGAACAAGAAAAAGATAAAAATATAAATAATAAATGCAATACAGATCTATCCACAATTGAATCTAAAAAACAAAAATAAACATATAAGCAGAACAGAAACAGACTCATAGATACAGAGAATATTTTGACAGTTGTCAGATGGGAAGGTGTTTGGGGCAATGGGTTAAAAAGGTGAAGGGATTAAGAAGTACAGATTACTCATTGGGATGTCTAATAATATGTGTGGTGTCAGATGGATTCTAGATTTATCGGGATGATCACTTAGTTTTATAATGTCTAATCACAGACATGTGCATCTGAAACTAATATATGACAATTGTAATTAAAAAAATTAAAAAAAGAAAAAGGCAAACAAAATAATTCAAACTGGATATTTTTAATTGGAATATGATCTATTTGCAAAGTTAAATCTTCCTTATAACTATTTTACAGTTCCAATATATTTAATTTTGCCATGTCTTTTTTTCCCAAAATGCATTCATTAATGGGCATATGTTATGTCTGATGAAAGCAACACATTTGAATTGACTTTTTTTTTTTGGTAGACAACATTAACGGACTTGCTTGATGAGTATTTCCTGAGCTGTGATTCAGGGTCAGTATAATTTCTGAGATGTTTTAATTTGGGAAGACAAAGACAATAGTGTGTGAATTTGCACACAAGTTGCAAAATCTGTAACAATATCCAATACTTGTGTATATTCCAAATCTGTTTTCTTGTCTGTCAGCATGGCTGAGGTGAACTAGCTTTTTATTGACACCAATATCATGAGAGAAATTCATGTCATTTTTTAGATTTTTACATTTGATTGATCTTCTCCATCTGGTTCTCTATTAAAATGTCACATTGAAAATCAGAATAATCTTTGTCAGAGATTGACTTATTTTTGAAGCTTAAGAGATAATATTGTTTGTTTTGAGTTAACTATATATATTTTAAATTTTCATTGCTCACAAGTTTGTGACTATTGTTCATTTGCTTTCACCTCAGTATTGATTTAGGAAAATTTGGGTAAAGATGCATTTGTGGTTCAAAGATACCAATAACCATAGTTAGGTCATTTAGAAACAACATATGTAGAGAGTTCAACTAAGTGTCCATCTGTGGAACAGATGGGATAGGAGCATTTTCCCTAAGACAGGTACAGAGTCAGAAAGAGCGATGAGTCCTGTCAATTGGGACACCCGACCTTTATTTTGGTGGTGAAATCTTGATACGTTTTTGGTGACTGGAATATTTGAGGATTAAAAGTGAGATCATGTGTAAAAGATGTAAAAAGTTATAAAGGATTTATCACTATTTTTCTTCCTGGGCATACATACAAAACAAAGATGTTAATGATATTCTGTGATTGCTATTTGTATGTTTGGGGAAAAAATGAAATTGTCAATTCTCAATAGTCATTTTCCCCTATAGCACACTGTAGACACAAAAGACAGTTATTCTCATGATTTCACTCACTGTTAGAATCTGTCTTCTTTTAAAATTGATTTTTAGACACAAAAAGAGCCAGTTGGTCTCTGATTACTGCACACCTGGCACGATTAACCGCTATTCTATCTAAGCATCCTCCTGGCAATCTTTTTTTTTTTTTTTTTTTTGCTTGAAACTGTGATTCAGCACAGCCTTAACGGGATTTGTTCTCTTTTTCTTGCTTTGCATTTTGATGGCTCTGCTTTAGCTCACCATAGATCTTAGATGTCTGGGTATCCTGACCTCACCCATTCTTCCCATATTTTAACCCAGTGGGGTTTGAAGTTAAATTAGGTCTGCTTGACTTCTCATTTTAGCAATAGGCCATTTATTATCCATGAATGTGTGAAGTGTGTTGCAAGAACAGTTCTCTTATGTGTTTTTGACAGTCAAGGATATGAACGGACGTAGTTTTGGATGAGCCATCTCTATTAACATTTCCCAAGTCTTCTAGAACCCTCTCAGACTATTGAAGTGTTTTATGAAATATATACTCTTTTGTCAAATGTGTTGCATTTTTAAAAATTAAAGAGCTTTGTGTTCCCAAATTTTTTAAAAAATTCATTTACTTCTCTACTTCACTGCTATTCTAGTCTATCAACTCTTGTTATCCATTAACTGCTTCCTTGTTCCACTCTTAAGTTTTACCAAATTTCTATAGGTTGTATCATGATACATAAACATTTTAAATCATACATTATGGCCCCCTAATTAAAAAGGCTTTTTTCTTTACACTGCACAGAGATTGAAGTTTAAATTCCTGTCCTGTCCACCACTTGCAGGGCTTTTGACCTCTCCAACTACTCATTTGTAATCCACATGGGATGGGCAATAGATCTGCTGCAACGTGTCTCCTGTGCTTTATTTAGCATTAGTTAGAAGATGAGGAAAGGAAAGAGTCTTCTTAATGCCTAACTATCCCTCATCTCTCTGCAACACTTCCATGTAAGCCTCAGGAAGGTGGTGGTCTTATCTGTATTGGTTAGAACTGTATTCTCAGGGTTTGACACTGTCCTGTCACATAATTAACACTAATAGATACAGATTGTGTAGATAATAACATGTCAGAAACTTTAATATGCTACTCTGCAAGGTAGCAGTTCTTAAAACTCGGGTTTGGAAATATTTGTTTATACATATAAATTTCCAATTTCCTAGGCCAGAGTTGAAGATATTACCATTTTTTTAATAGACTGGTTATAGGATTTGTTTATTATTCTCTCCTATTATGTTGCATATATATGTCACCTCTTTTCGGCAACTGGCAATGCTTCTTTTTTCCTGATTTGGGTAATCTCCATAAGCCTTTCAATAGGATTATAACAGAGTATGTGCTCAAGTTCAATGTTCTTGAATGCCTGTAAAATGCTTAGAAATGCTGAGAAAAATATTTATGCAAATTTACCTAAAAAACATCCAACTCATTATTCTAGATACTCTACATGTTGTTTGTTAATTTAGTCAGATCATTATCAAGGCATTCATTGGGATCATGCCAAATTGGTCTAGTATGGCTATTTTTAAATGATTTACGTTTTGGTGTATCTTTGTGGGACTATGTTATGGGCTTTATGAGAAAGAGCCTTAAAGCAGCTCATCTTTTGTTTACTGTAAAGATGCTTTTGAGGATGCTATCCATTCCATTGCACAGTACTCTCTCTAGGAGGCCCTCTACTATATCATTCTCTTCTTTCTCAAGTAGAAGAATAATTTTTGTCAATTGATCGTTTTGCTTATGGATATTGGAGTGTAGAGGATTTATTCACACATGTGTTTGAAAACACTATTAATATTTATCAAATGCTTACTATGAATTATCTTTATAAAAAGCATCTTATATAGGTTGTCCCATTTCATTATCACAAGAACTCTATGATATAGGTATTTTTTTCTCATATTCTTATTTTACAGATGAAGAAACTGTGCAATGTCACACAACTAGAAAATATTGGAACCAAATTGTGAACACACCCTAACTTAAGTAGCTGTCTGTCACATACATCTAGTTTATTTTTCTACACTTTCTTTTCCTTTTGTCTTATTTTTTATCAGCTTCAGTAACCTTAAATTGTTGTGGGGAAATCCAGAGCATAATAAAATGAAAAAGTTGGATACCAAGCTGGTTTTTCTTATCACAAAGCTCAAATAAATTGGTAGGAAATAAAGTAGGAAGTTTTTGAAGGTGCATCTCTATTAGAGTAAGCTATGTACAAGCTGTTATTCTCCTCCAGGTATATTATTTAATGTGGGTTGTGTTGCAAATTAACTTCCACTTTTGGAGGGTTACTTTTTCGAACTAAACCCAGAAGCAGCCAACCTAACATGTTATATGAAGATTAACTGTGCCTTATAGTATTACATTTAGTCAATTATGAGAAATGCTTGACATTCCCATAGACTTCATTGAAAGTAAGAGTAACTAACAAGATGTTCTAAGAAGTACTAATTAACTAATTATCTTCTCAATTTATATCCATAGTAAGGGGTTGCATGCAACATTCAAGACTTCTTGTTCCTCAGTTTTACAAGTCATATATTTTAATTATATGTTTTGTACATAAAATCTAACCATAATCCATTTTGAAATATGAAAATATTATCTTAAATACATGAATGATTATGGTTTAAATAACTCAAATTACTGCTAGAAAACTTCCCTAATTTATCAAGAAGACATTTGCTACTTAAGAGTTTTAGAAGATTTATATGCACAAAAATTCTCCCTAACTATAGTATATTGAATAGTCACCTATAATGATAAAAAATGTCCAGTCAAAAATCAATTAATTATGTGTAAAATTTGGCAAGATTAATAGCAACAAATTAATGAAAGGTATAATCAATTTCTGTTTATCCTAGTGCCTACTGTTGATTTAAGCCATCATTGTGTTTCTCATGGATTATAATTGATTTCCCTAAAGTTTCACTCTTTTTCAGTTTCTAACATATTCTCCACTTAGCAGTCCCTGTGGTCTTTCTAAATATGTAAATAAACTTATGTCATCCTCCAGCTTAAAACCTTTCAGGGGCTCAGGGCCCTTTCTCAATTCATTATCAAGGCTCTCAAAGTGGTTTAAGATCCATAGGCTCCTCTAGTCTCCTCTCACCCATTTTCTGTAGCCATCCTAAACCGCCCCTACTTCGGAGAATGAGTCCTGTTCTCCTTTGTACCTAGGCCTTGGTTGTATCTATGTAGAATAACTCCCCTCTTCGGTTTCGTCTGCCTGACTCTTACATGGCTTTTTGGTTCCAGCCTAGTTTTTATTCTGCTGAATCTAGAGTAGATGCTTATCCTTTGTTGTTTGGCCTTTGGGGTTTATCCCATCAGAGCTGTTGCCTATTTACCCATCTGCCCTTTTCCATGAAAGACTGAAATAAACTTTAAGAAAGGGGGCGTTTCTCGATCATCATCTTGTTCTCTGCTTTTACTCTTAATAAGCAGACATTTGTTTATTATTTTTAGTAAATGAATGTATTTCTAGATATCATAAATATAATTTTATATTATTTTTAAATACTTTCTTTAAATTGATCAGATTATTGGCATGACCCCAATTGTTCTGTCTCAATTTGACTTCAAATCTCTTTGGGTAAATGAAGCAAAGTTTTAGTGTCTTCAATTTAAAATCATAAAACACTCAATTTAACATGTTGCTCAAAACATAGTAAGTGCTTCTTTTTTATCAGTCTTGTTTAATTTTTGGTAGCACATGTGTAAGTAACTCTACCTTTGGGGTCAGATAGGTGTGGGTTCAATTCCTTTGGGAGTGAGTTTTTTCATATAAAAATGGAAGTAATAGTAATGTCCATCTTAACAGGTTGCTGTGAGGTTTAAGAAAGGTAATGCAAATAAAACGTTTAGCACAATAGCTGGTACACAGTGGAGGCTTCATAAATGTTTGATTTATTATTCTCAGATCTATCTCATTCACTAGTTCATCAGCTCACTGAATTCAGATTTTTGCTTCATTCATCTTTGATTCCTAGCATCAGTGTTTTGCATTGGTACCTTGCATATGATAATGTATCTACATGAATAGAGTAAAACACTGAACTACTGTTGTCCACTTACAATTTAGTGTTACATAGCATTAACCAAGTAGGGCTATCTAGAGATAAATGCCAGTTGTGGGCTGTCATTTTCAAATGTGGATACATTTTTCTAACAAATATAATATCTGGTGACACTATAAAGAAAGGGGCATCAGGAGCTGAGAAAGAAATGCAGCAAGCTTACATGGGAAAATTCAAGGAAAATTTAACCTAATTCTCAATTATAGCTATGATTAGCCTTGGGGTAGTTTCAGTGCTAATTTAAGAAAACAGAACAAAGGAGTTTTGTAAGTGACCAGTTTTGCATGGTATCATTGTTTGATGACAGGAATTCCATAGAATAAGATAATTTGCTAAATAGGCCTCGTATGTGTTTTAGAGCTGCATTTTATTTGGATAGACTAAACAAAATGCCCAGGAGGATATGCATTAATTAGTAAGCTATTAGTGTTAAATTGCTGCTAATTGGGTCTTATAATTGAAAGGAGCTAGAAGGCTACAGAATGGTGTTGACAGCACTTTGAGACAGAAGGAAATTTGAAACAGCTCTTTCACATCTCATTTTTCAGTGGTAATAGGTTTGTTTCACTTGAGTAAATGAGCTGTTATTTGAACTTCCTGTCTCCCTTTAGAAAATATAATTAAAGATGGTATAGGAATAAGTGAGAGTTCTCTTCAAAGGTCAGTTTTGAATACACCACACATTGGTATGGAAGAGTCCTCAATGTTTTCACAAATGGGAGTGAAAAACTGTTTTTTGTCAGTTTAACATTACTCCTATAAAAACAGTTCTTAATATTAAGTGTGAGTTTCTAAATGAAATAACCAACATTTCAGTATGAATATGCAATTTAAACATGAACCCTATAGTTATAATTTTTGACACATAATAACATTGAAGGCAAGTTCTATGTCAAGAATGATGGTACAGGAAGCTCTGTGTACTGTTGCCAAGGAAACAACCATTACCAGTGAAATGATTTAAAAAAAAAATCAACAAATTAAAGTCTCTGGGAATTGTCCTAAGTGCGTAGTGAAAATGGAAGAGAAACATTTATTCAAGAAAACCTACTAAATCTCTGTAAGAAGAGTGAGCTTGTATGGCACTTGAGCCAAATCCACTCTTCCATCTCTGTCCCAACCCAGCTGCCATGAGGAAGGCTCTGCTCTGAGCAGGTGTGGCCAAGAAGAGGGGTCTCCTGCTAGCCCCTAGTCAAGGGCTATTATATCTCCCGAGGAAGGGCAGGCCCTCCTATTCCCATCACCTTTAGTTTCACGTTGCGGAGGCCAAACTACAGGGGGGAGTGGCCAAGTATCCAAGAGTTCCCTTCCTTTACCTGGTCCCCACTCAGAGGAGAGACCTCCCCCAGATGCTGCTGTGCATTAGGCTGACAACCCTGGAACCTAAATCATCCTTGCCATCCCTCTCTTCTTGTGGGCTAGTTTTGTGCTTGGGATGCAAGTCTAGAAGAACAAAGGCTATTATCTCTGCCCTTGCCCTGCTCCTAAAGCAGGGATCATGCTGAGAAAAGCTGGTTCGGAGAGGCAGTCCCTAAGAGAACCCCAACTTTCCCCCAAAAGGAACTGACTTTATCTGAAAGAATGTGGGGGGAAATCCAAGCCTAAGGGTGCCCTGAAAACCAATGGAGACTTTGGTGGTAAGTACTTAAAAGGAGGCTGGTAACTCCATGAATATAAAAGCTCGCTCCTTTATTAAGAGAATCAGAGAAAAAGAAATTGGAGCCCTCATATCAGAGTCTCTGGGAATTGTCCTAAGTGCAGGTGGGTGACATGGCAAATCTACTTTGAGAAATAGTCTAGCAGTTCCTCCAGAAATCTAACATAGAGTTACCTTATGACTCAGCAACTTCACTCATATATGAAGAGAAAGAAGAGCATGTTTTTTTTTTTACATAAATATTCATAGCATCGTTGATTAAAAAAAAAGTGGAAACAACACAAGTGCTCATCAACTGGTGAATGGAGATTCTTTTGGGGGTGATGAAAATGTTCTAAAATGAATTGTGGTGATGGTTGCACAATTCTGTGAATATATTAAAATCCATTGCAGTATGTACTTTAAATGGATATACTGGAAGTTATGTGAAATGTATATGATTATATACAATTGCCAAATTGTACACTTAACATGGCTGAAGTTTATTTTATGTAAATTCTACCCCAATACCGGGGGATAGACTTCAAAGAAATCTGGTGTGAAAATTAATTGTTAAGGACTTGCCTTGGTATCTCTCTAGCATTTGCTAGCTGGTTTTCAATATTCTCCCTTGTTTCTCTAAACATTCCTCAACGGTAGTTACTTCATGTGACTGATTCTTATCATCCATCCTTTCATATTGGAATTACTCAAGAATCTTTCTTAGGTCATTTTCTTACTGAAGGCATTTTCCTGCATGATCTCATCTTTACTTCAGTGTATTGAAGCTGATTGCTCTCAGATTCATATAAAGTCATCTTGATAGTAATGAACAGTTACTGAGAATTTTTACATCCCATGTACTTTCCTATAAATTTCACAGCATTAATTCACTAAGTCCTCACAGTAACCCAAAGGTACTGCGATCATTCAGTTCTACTTTATTAGTAAAAAGTTTAAAAGACAGGATTTTAAGGAACCCTCTAAAATCACACAGTAAAAAACTGGTAAAGTCTAGACTTGAATTCATTTTTGTGCCAGCACCCAAATATCTAACCACTATGTAATCCTGCTTCCCTGAACCTTTCCTGAAATTTTAGTCGTATGTTTTTTACCGCCTTCAAGTATCTTTAACAACGTTATTATCATGGTTTTATTTAAATTCAGCTAATGTAGTCAACTACAGAAATACAAAACTGCTTTAATATTTCCCAGTGGTAGAATGTATCTTTTTCTAGTGGAAAAGTTGTTTTCCAAAGGACAGGTTTAAGTTATTTCCATGGCAACAGATTTTTTTTATTATTGAAGGGTAGAAATAAACTAGGAAACAGTTTTTGATCGAAAGTTACCCATCCTTCTATTAATTTTTACAAATTGACTTACAAAAATGCAATGATGGTGATTATAGAAATGCCATTTACACTAACCCCGATTTCAATCATTTTGCCCTTTAGTTCAAAAGAATAAAAAATGTAACTCATATGACAATGGGGATTTTATGAGCTGTTACTAATTATTTGAGTCAAGAGTGCACAATGGAGGAGCCAAGATGGCGGCATAGGTAAACACCTACACTGCTGCCTTGCACAACAATTTCAAAACTACAACTAAAAGACAGAACGGACATCATCCAGAACCACAGGAAGGCTGGCTGAGTGGAAGTTCTACAGCTAGAAGGAAAGAGAGGGGCTCACAGACACCCAGAGGAACTGCAAAAAGCGGAGGTACGGAGACGCGCGCGCTGGGAGAGCGGGTGCCCGAGTACCTGGCTGGCTTTCTCTGACGGGAGGGAAACGGAGACTCCCAACGGCATTGAACCCCTTATCCTACGACGCTAGACCCCAGATCCAGCTGAAACTCATACGGGGGGAGTTTGGACTGTGAAAAGGGAGAAGTGCACGGAAATTTAGGGGAGTCGCA
>PVJN01034654.1:0-22621 GCA_004026805.1 Lasiurus borealis | reverse complement strand
CCTCACCTGGTTGCTTCTTACTGCCCCCCTCTGCCAGCCTGGTCAGCTCTAACTGCCTCCTCTGCCCGCCTGATTGTCCTCCACAGCTTGCCCCTCGCCAGCTTGTTCAACGCATGCAGCCTGCTGTTCAGTCATTTGGTCATCCCTCACTAAGCCCCCTGCTGGCCTGGTCATAGGCAGCCATCTTGTGAGGGTTGTAAAAGGATTAATTTGCATATCACCTCTTTATTATATAGCATTTGACTACCTATATTTTATCTGTATATGCTTATTAATATATATGTTTTTTTCCAAGATTCTTTATGGATGCAGCAATATCCTAGTAAATTAATAGAAAACTAAAACCAGCATCTTAAGAGGTTAAAATAGAAAGCCCCTGATGTTAAATTAAAAAAAATAATTTGATAAAATTAATATATTTCATGGTTTGTTTGTTTGTTTTTAAAGTAACAAAGGAGGAAAGTTCTGATAACATTTGTTCACATAATTTCTACCATATCTCTATAAGACCAAGCTAAATTATAACAAATATTATGTTTTAAGGGACCAGAGGACAAATGCAGTGCAGTGACAATGGGATGAGCTGGGGACCAGTGGTATTTGCAGCTGGCAGCATCTGTCTGAGGTGAGTGAATTGCCTCCTGGCCACTGTTTTTCTTGCTGTTGCCATTTTTTTGTTGACTTTCCTGTAGGATAGTGATTCTCAACCTTTTTTAATGCTGTGACCTTTTAATACAGTTCCTCATGTGTGGTGACCCCCAATCATAAAATTATTTTCGTTGCTACTTCATAACTGTAATTTTGCTACTGTTATGAATCATAATGTAAATATCTGTGTTTTTCTGATGGTCTTAGCCTCTACAGCAGCGGTTCTCAATCTGTGGGTCTCAACCCACAGGTTGAACACTGCTAGCAAGGTCACCTAAGACCATTGGAAAACAGATATTTACATTATGATTCATTAACAGTAGCAAAATTACAGTTATGAAGTAGCAACGAAAATAATTTTATGATTGGGGGTTACCACAACATGAGGAACTGTATTAAAAGGTCACAGCATTAAAAAAGGTTGAGAACCACTGCTGTAGGAAATTTTGTTAATTCTGGGATTAGGTTGAGACTCTGGTTTAGCCCAGGCATATGGTTTATGTTGGATGCTGGAAATGTTTCCCTGAGAGTGTGGGACGATAGTGACAAATTCAGAAATTGGGGAGCCTAGCACTCATCTGCACTTGGGCACTGCTGGGAAGCTGGGGCGCTAGGACTGAAGCCTGCAGTGCAAACACTGGCGTTCTCACTGGGATGAGGTCACAGAGAACTAATGGAGGCCTGCCTCCAACTCCCAGTCCTTCTCCCTCCAAGGCAGCAGTTCTCAACCTGTGGGTTGCGACCCCTTTGGGGTCAAATAACCCTTTCACGGGGGTCACCAAGACCATTGGAAAACAGAGATACTTACATTATGATTCATAATAGTTACAAAACTACAGTTCTGAAGGAGCAATGAAAATAAATTTATGGTCGGGGGTCACCACAACATGAGGAGCTGTATTAAAGGGCTGTGGCATTAGGAAGCTTGAGAACCACTGCTCCAAGGTATTTGCCAAATGATGGAGCTGTGTGGGTAGGAGGCTGAAGAGCTAAGCTCAGAACTTCCCAAAGGCTAACTGGGATCTCTGGACCATTTTCATGGCAGAAAGATGCAGATCCACCAGCTCCTAACAAGAAGCCAGTGGGGCGGGGGTGAAGGGCACACGCTCAGGATGGGGATGGGGATCAGAATTCAGGAAGTGATGACCTTCATGGATAGAAGAATGAGTTGATCAAGGGAGGGAGCTGGGGGCCTTCTAAGAAATTTTTAATATATTTATTCATAGTGCTTTGATGAATGCTACTTTTTAATTAAACATAACTTCTGTAACTAATCATTAATGTTTGACACATTCTCATGTGGGCAAAATATGTCACAATAAAGAGTTGGCTGCCAAGACCGGTTTGGCTCAGGGGATAAAGCATTGCCCTGCAGACTGAGAGGTCCCAGGTTCGATTCCCGTTGGGGACATGTACCTTGCTTGCGGGCACATCTCCACTGTGGGGTGTGCAGGAGGCGGCTGATCGATGTCTCTCTCTCATCGATGTTTCTGACTTTCTCTCTCCCTTCCTCTCTGTAAAAAATCAATAAAATATATTTTTTTAAAAAGAGTTGGCAATGTTAGAAAATAAAATAAAATAAAATAAAGTACTTACCCAGTCAGCATGGCTCTATGGTTGAGGTTTGACCTATGAACCAGGAGGTCATGGTTCAATTTCCGGTCAAGGCATGTGCCCAGGTTGTGTCTTGATCCCTAGTAGAGATGTGCAGGAGGCAGCCCAATGATGATTCTCTCCACATCATTGATGTTTCTGTCTCTCTCTCCTTCTCCGTTCCTCTTTGAAATAAAAAAAATTTACTTTTAAAAAATCACTTAGGTTCCAGTAAAACTTAGAATTATAATCAATCTCAGATCATTTACATAATAGCTTTAGGTCACTGGTAGATAAAATAAGATGATGTTAGAAATGCATCAGAATTCTTTCAATGTTGCAGATAAATTCTAAAGTCTCACCTGGTTGGTGGTTTTGCAGTGTTCTGGTTCGCACTTCCCACTCCTCCTCCGCCAGCCTCCAAATCACTTCGGAAGAAAAAGACAAACTGAGAATAATACTGTAATATTGCTTAATCATAAACTAACAAAATAAATATAAAATAGTCATCCAGAAGAAGAGTTTTTCATTGTTATCAACCTGACTCTGCCTTTTATCAGTAGCCTAGGTGACTTGGTGTTGGCTAGTGTCTGCTTGGGCTGCTATAACAAAATACCCCAGACCGGGTGACTTAAATATCGGAGACATGTTTTCTCACAGACTAGGAGCCCCTAAGCTCCAGATAAGGGTCTGGCAGGATGGATTTCTGGTGAGAATGTTTTATCCTCACATGGCCTATTCCCTAAGCAAGCTGGAAGCAAGAGAAAGGGAGCTTTCCAGTGTCTCTTATAAGGACTCAAATTCTAATTGTCCAGGACCCGACCCGTAGAACCTAGTTTCATATTAAGTGCTTCCTTGGAGGAGCCATCTCCACATGTAAACATGCTGTGGGTTAGGCCTTCAACCTGTATTGGATGTGCTTGTGGTACACAAACATTCCATCTGTGATATAGCAAGATACTTCTTCCTTTAAAAAAGAAAAGAAAAGAAAAAAGTGTGCTAATAAATAAGGACTAAAATTCCTTTTAAAAAATATATTTTATTGATTTTTTTACAGAGAGGAAGAGAGAAACACTGATGAGAGAGAAACATCTATCAGATGTCTCCTGCACACACACCCCTACTGTGGATGTGTCCACAACCAAGGTATACACCCATGAATGGAATCGAACCTGGGACCTTTCAGTCTGCAGGCCGATGCTCTATCCACTGAGCCAAACCAGTTTCAACAGGACTAAAATTCTTAAACCAATTTACATTTTATGAATGATCAGTTGCATATCTGTCCTTAGGAAAGATGAGTGATATTCATCCTTCTGGTGGTTAAGGTTCACTTTTGGTTAGGAGTATTCCTCACTTAGTTTTCTAATAAATATAGCTCTGTAAATATATTAGTGAGAAACCTGGTTTCATAGTGTTTAAGATACTATAAAGAAGAAGTTGTCATTGTGTTGTGTTACGGACTCAGTTGAAGAACAGAACTGCAGTGCACTAGAGCCTGCTGGGGTCCCGGATGTGAAAGTTTGGCAGTCACTATTCCCTTCCCTCAAGCAAGTAATAGTGCCAGCTGTGAGGTCCTTACCCTTCCAGAAATTCAAGTAGAGCTGTAAAAGTCATACGTGGAAAGGAAGTGGGCATTGCAGCAGAGTGATATGAAAACTTGTCCACTCTGCCTGTGGAGTCCTGGATGTCTCCCTGTAGTGACAGAGAACCACAGTAAGGTCTCAGAGCAGCGAGGTCTCTTTCACCATCTAGACAGTCCAATGTCTGGATGGATTCTAAATGACATTTTTATTCTGGAGTTTAAGGTTAGTATTTTCTTCTCTAAATTTCCACCCTTTGGTTGTTGTTCAGATGAGTAAGAAGGAAGACTATACATTTCAGGTTCTAGCAATGTGTGTCTATTTCATACTTGTGGTTTTGCTTAAAGTAAAGGAAAAGAAAGAGGGAAAGGAGATTGTGACTTCAGGAGATGAAAGAAAAGTCAACCCATTTAAAAAAAAAAAGCTTTATTCTCCTTAAGCTTTCAACCATTTTGGAGCTTCCAGTTCATTCTTTACACGATGAAAATGCTCTCCGTAATTTGGACAGTTAGCTAAAACACTGACATTTTCAAATGATGTGGAAAAGACTCTATAACTTGAAACTTAAAAATGAACCATCAATTTTAGTCTCACTGTTGTTTTAGGAATGCAATTAGACATGCCATATGGTAGCTAATCTGCAAGTAATACATCTGATCATGTGTAGAATTTCCCTCCTCCAGACTTCCATTCCGAGAAGAATCCTGTGACTTACAGTTACCACACTTACCTTCTATGAGCTGAAGATTTTGAAGGCTCCCATATAGCCACGCATGAGCATAATGCATAATCTGAATTTAGCATAAACGGATTAGATTAATCGAGGAGAGACAGAGGAATAATATACATTTTATCACCTTTTCATCAATAGTCCAACTCCCCCTTTGCTCCTCAAAACACCTAGCTTTTGCTAAGTAACTCTAATTCAATCTGTATCTCTGTTAGGAATAATAAGTAGGTGTAATACATAGTTTTACCTTCAAGGAATGTATCATATGATTGAAGAGACCATGTACAGACATCACACACAACCACAAGTCGTATGAAGTAATAGATGCATGGGAGACAGAAATGGATTAGAAGATTTAAGAGGAGGGAAAAACCATACCTCTGGAAAACTCTTCACTCTTCTAACATGTACTCTCCTGGCCCACTCCTGCCCTCCCCCCACCCACAGACAGGTGGACATCTCCCTTTCTCTGTTCTCTCACCAACTAGCACACATGGCCAGGACTCCCACACTCTGTGCCTGTCCTTAAAGAAGATGACAACCTCACAAAAGCTGTTTGTCTTTTCCTTTCATAGCATGGAAGAAAGGGTTGCCTCTTTCTGGGGGCAAGTGGTTTTGGTCTTGAAGAATCTAGTGAAAAGTAGGATGGGAGAAGGACAAGAGGTTCAGAAGGAGATGTGCATCTCCCCACTTAATGATGGAAAGGATATACTAAAAAATTTGCTAGGCACTTATGAATCAGACCACCTATAATGGCCTGTAGAACACACAAAATGAAGAGAACACCCAAGCTAATTAATATTTGGTTGTAAAGGTTTCATAACCACGCAGCAGTGGTTATGAAATAATCTATTGCATTGAAATAACCTGTTTAAATTTGTATTGGGGCAATATTGTGACATAATAGCTTATGAAATATGTTTCCCTATCAACTATCCTCTATTTGTTGAAAACAAACAAACAAAACAAAACAAAAACAAACTAGTGTCTTGATGAAGACCATTGGAATGTGACCATGGCATTTTAGGTGGTGAGATGCTTGGTGTCAGACGCTGGTAGGAACACAGGGGAGGACAATGAGTTAGCAAGTATATTATTTTATTTCTGTAGAATCTTGCCCTCATCTTTGGAAATGTTCTTTAAGCCCCTAGAATTTCCCAAGAGTTAAGTGCACGAATGTTTCCCTTGCCAAATGCCAGATAGCTCTTGTCTTAATTATGGAATTAAAAATAATTGACCAAATCACACTCTAATTGTTTTGCCCCATCTTCCAACCCTCAAGTGTTTCTAGGTCTTTCTTTCAGACAATGAGCAGATAAACAAATGCTGAAGTTTTGCATGTCCTTGTTTAGACTCCAGACCTCAATATATCCTGCAGTCAGAATTTGAGATTAAGTTTGCCCAAAAGTTTTTAAGCCAACTTTATCATAAATATGGCCTTCTCCACTAGTGCTGGGGAAGTGATGAGATGAAAATATAATTATTTCAATGTTAGAAATATCTTCTTTTAATTTGTATATTCTAGAAATAAAAAAATAAACATTTCCTGCAAAAAAAATATTGGTATCTGTCTTATAGAGTTTATATGAAGACATATATAAAGTTTGTAGCATGGATCACCAGACTGGCATTCTCTGGGAGATCTATGTGGTCTAGGCCTGATCGGTAATACCTGGCAGCTATTATGGGACAAATTAGGCATCTTATATTTATTACTAGAGGCCTGATGCACGAAATTTGTGCAGCTGCGGCAGCTGCCTCCGCCCTTGAACCCCTAGCTTCGCCCAGAAGGTGGTCTGGAAGGCCGTCTAGACAGTCCATCTGGACGGTTGTTCCACTGTTCAGCTGTCCAGTCTAATTAGCTTATTATGCTTTTATTATTATAGATATGCGAATTACACTTTTCATAGCTCTGAAAAAAATAGCCTATGCAATCTGCACTCGATAAATTAGAAACAAATGCTTAGTATGATAAACTAAAATGTCGATGGTAGCACAGCTAATGGGAGGAGAATTGAAATTCAAATTCATATCTGTCCAACTTCAAAGTGATACTGAATTGCTCATTTCTACATGAAACTACATCTCCTGTTAGACCTAACTTCTAACGTTCCATATTATTACCATTAACTTCTAATTATCTATAATCACAAGCTCTTAATTTTAAGTAATTGGTTACTACAAAAATAAAAATACTAAATATATAAACAGGTAAAACAACAGGTTTGTCCAAATAACATTTTTATTAGGCACCTAATATGTGTTAGGTTCTGCACTAGTTTAGAAATAAGACAAAAATGAACACAGAAATTTACAAACTTTCTAAAGTTGCCAAATTAAAAAAATATGATTAATTCAAATATTGGTAAATTTATAGTAAAAAAAGGGTAATCTAATTCAAGCTTGCTGCGATTATAAATTGAGAAAATAACTTGGATAATTAGGTGTTTGAATATCTGATTCTATTCCAAGTTCATAGTCCAGATATTCATTGCACCTATGGAAGGAGACACAAGGATGATATTTATTGCAGCATTATTTGAAGGAGAGAAAAAAGGTAACACTCTAAAATTCCATGAATAGGTGAATAGGTGGATGGTGATATGGTAATTACGGTATATCTATGCTCTGAAAAATAGTATGAAGTAATTATGGAGATGAAGGAAATTGAGATTTACTTTTCCAGAAAGGCTGCTAAGATAATACACAGGACGTTTCAGTAAAAGAGTGATAAGATTAAAAAACACAGAGACATTTATTTTTATTCCCCCCTGTTTTGCAAAAGGGGAAACTATCTGCTTAGAGTGATGAAACAGCTTTCCAAGGATCACACAGATTCCTGAAGACAACCTCAGATCTGGTGGTTCCTATGGCCTCCACTCCTAGACTGGGAAGGATCAGACATGTTAGATATGGAGAGACCCTGAGCTCTGGTCTAGTTCAGTGGTTTGCTCCATACATACCCAAGGGCCAGACAGAGCCTGTGGGGTTAGCAGGAGAGAACACCCTGGTTTTGCTCTTCCAAACCCCCACTAACCCCACCTGCTTTCACTGGAGTAGCTGGAAATGTGGGGTGTTTTAGTGAAGAGTTAGATGGAAACATTTTTTAAAAAGTGTCCTGTGCTAACAGCCAGGTGAACCCTCATGCCTCAGATTAAATATGAAAAAGCCGAAGCCCAGAGTGGCAAGCTAGGTTGCCCAGAGTTTAAGAGAAAACAACACAGAGAGCCAGAAATCAGAGTGTGTCCTGGGGGTCCAGAGAGCTTCTAGTGCATGTGCCAGGCTGCCTCCATGCAGTCTCAGATCCGACCCTCGGAGCCATGCAGGCCATCAGCTCAGGGGGGCACCGCACCCCCCAAAAATGGGAGCGGGGCCCCAAGCAGGAGAACTGAAGCCACAGATGGGCGAGAAAGGGTGATGAGACTTTTCTTCGCAGCAGTTCGCTGGCAGCGTACATTTTCAGAGGTTCTGCTTTTCTTCCCGGAACTGGAGTACATTTTCAAAGGGGCCTAATTGCACTCTTTGAGGGGAGAAGAAGTAATTGCTCCACAGTTTAATTGAATGTGGCTAGATGAGCTTCCGAGGATGGCTTGTCTGTCTTCGTTCAGCGAGGGAGACTCTGAAAGAGCAGCGATGAGCAGAAGGAACCAGCTTTTGGGGCCCAGGCCCTGGGCGTCCAGAATGTAAACAATGCTCTCGTTTTCTCTGTTGATACTTCGGGGCATATTTATCTTCTTTGCTCGCCATTCAGCGTGAGTTCCCGTGACCTTGACGAGTCACCAAGAAGCTTCAAAGTGGGAAATACTGTTTTTTACAATGTTGGGGGAAAATACTGGACTAGAAAACAGAACTCCTGCTTTAAATAAACTTGGAGGGCTGAGACCGGTTTGGCTCAGTGGGTAGAGCATTGGCCTGCGGACTGAAAGGTCCCAGGTTTGATTCCAGTCGGGGGCATGTCCCTTGCTTGTGGGCACATCTCCACTGTGGGGCATGCAGGAGGCGGCTGATCAATGTCTCTCTCTCATCAGTGTTTCTGACTCTCTATCCCTCTCCCTTCCTTTCTGTAAAAAATCAATAAAATATATTAAAGAGAAAAAATAAATAAATAAACTTGGAGGGATCTCTTTTAACCTCACGTCACTGCCTTTGTGCCATCTGTAATTGGACCTAAAAAATGGACTCATTCTAGGAATATTGATTGATTGATATTTTGGGTATAATGCTTCTCTCGCACTCTAGCTGTTTCCTTCCAGGGGAAGGAGATTAGTTAATGTACCTGTTGGTTTGTCTCTGTCTCCTAACATCACTGTTTCTTTGGGGCTGCAGTGACTTTATCTGCTTAGATTGAATGAAAAGAATAAACTGGCCACCCAACTGGCGTGGCTCAGTGGTTGAGAGTCGACCTATGAACCAGGGCAAGGTTTGAGTTCATGTGAGGGCACATCTCTGGGTTGTTGGCTCAATCCCCAGTAGGGGGTGTGCAGGCGGCAGATGATCAGTGATTCTCATCATTGATGTTTCTATCTCTCCCTCTCATTTCCTCTCTAAAATCACTAAAAAAAATTTTTTTAAAGAATACACTGGCCAGGTTTAGTTCAGCTCCTTGTTTTTTCACTGGAAGCCAGGAACCTCATGTGATCCTCCAGGAGTATATTCGATTGCAGTAAGTCAGACCAAGTCAGGTGTGGTGTGAGTCAGGAAAGGAGAGTCAGATAATTCCCATTGGGTTCTCACACTACCCTCTCAGTAATGTAGATAGTCATTTGACCTTTATCTGCACACCGTCTCTGTCTCTCTCTTTTTGTCTTGGGACACATGTGGAAAATATGTCCCCTCAGGGACCCTGAGACCTTCAGTGAGTCAGCCACTCTTTAGATCTGGAATGCAGTTGTGACAGTGAAAGATCAGGGCTCTTCAAGTAGAACTTGCATGCTAGGGAAAGAGACACATAATAAAACGCAACTAAAAACATAATTGTTTTATGATGATGTTATGAGACAGAGTAATTAACTGAGCAGGGTTAACTTCAGATTGAGTAGTAACAGACATTTCAACCAGGCCTGGATATAGAGAAGTGAGCAGGGATGTGAAAATCTGGGGGGAAATTTCAGGCAGTAGGAAGAGCTACTGGTGTCAGTAACAGGAAAGAATGCTAATATGACTGGAACAAGTCAGATGGGAGAAATGGAAGGGACATTAGGATAAAGTGATAGGCAGACATTTATCTGTTCAATGGAAAGATATATTAGTTGATAAAATATCACAAGCGTGCAACTTGTTTTAGGTGATCATAGGGAGAAAGGTATTTAGATCTTTAAAGTGAATTTTGAAAGTTTAGAACAAGGAGATTGGTTACTAAAAAGAAGACTTAAAAGGATATTGTGTTTGTTTTGTTATTTTAAAATTTTTTATTGTTGAAAGTATTACAAATGTTCCCTTTTTTCACCTTTAGTCCCTTCCAGCCTGCTCCCACAACCCACCCACCACCCTATTGTCTGTGTCCATGGCTTACACATATATGCATACAAGTTCTTTGGTTGATTTCTTCCTTCCCACCCACTTCTGACTTCCCTCTGAGATGCCACATGTTTTGTTATTTTACTGATTTTTTTATGCCTAACACCCATTTTTCATTTTCATTTGCAGATATTCCTATGATCATGCACTAAAATGAGTCCATCTGTCTGTAACATTTTGTCACCTTACTGTGTAACACACACACACACACACACACACACACACACACACACACACACACACACACAGCCTGAGAGAGTCAGAGGGACAGAACCTATGGGAAGTTTTAAAGAAATAAGCAACTGACATCCAGGAGTCAAAATGCAAAATATCTGCGTTGTTTTTAGGCCTAGCTCTGCTGTCAGTTGTGGGTTTAAATAAGCCCCCTTGACCTCAATTTCTTTTCTTTTTTTAAAAAAAAATATATTTTATTGATTTTTTACAGAGAGGAAGAGAGAGGGACAGAGAGTTGGAAACATCAATGACAGAGAGACATCCATAAGCCGCCTCCTGCACGCCCCCTACTGGGGTCGTGCCCGCAACCAGGATACATGCCCTTGACCCGAATTGAACCTGGGAACTTCCAGTCTGCAGGCCAACACTCCATCCACTGAGCCAATCCGGTTCGGGCTCAATTTCTTCATTTAGTAACAAGCGAGGGACAATCCCATCCCTTTCTTTCCCTCAACTACCCCATGGAATGAAACCCTTTCACTTCTCCCTCTGAAACATGTCTTCAGTGATCTTTCTCCTTTCGTTCCCACATTAACTAGGCAGAATCTTTCTGTGCATCCTTCTACTTTATTTTTTTCTATTCTATTTGCCTCTTCCTTACTTTCACAATTTGTGGAGGTTTAATAACAGTGCTACTGAGAAAGAGAGCAAAGCGAGGTGATGCAGCGCAAGATTACAGTATGCCGCTCATTTATCTAATAAGCAGTACTATGCTTCTGTGAAATTATCCACGCCGGAAACGGCAGGTTAGGAAAGGTGGAGTAAACACACTTAATTCTGCGGTGTTGACATTGAGCGCAGGGCTATTTAAAGTGGCAGGGCACACACGGATGGCATAAGAACTATTTTGTGTTAGGCCTCCGGTTTTAATTTTAATAGATTGAATAGTACTAAATTTAAATTAGAGGACATTTCACATAACATTCCAGTATTCAGCCCCTCTTCCACATTTGGAAGGTCTGGCATTCATGGCCTACATTTCTGCACAGCAACAGGGATCTGACATTGAGGAGAAGCTGCGCCCTCTGCAGAGAAGACATGGGTACCTGTGACTTTGCTCCTCTCCATCCTGCTCTCTCCATAAATTTATACAACCTGCCTCGCTCCTATAGGCGATGAAATTTATGTCTCAGGACTTAAGGGAAGAGAAGGCAGGCTGATGTCCCTAAAATAGCAAGGTAATTAAATCAGACAGACAGGGCTTTGTGTACTTGCTCAATGTCGTGCCTGGCCTCGGGGCATGTGCGAATCTCAGGTCTGCTTCAGGTTGCTCATCTGCCAAGGGAGACGGTAATAGTTCCCTCGCCAGGCCGGTATGTAAATGAAGCGCTTCAAAGCGTTCGAAAGCACCGGGTAAAACTATCTGGGGCTGAGGCATCAAGAGGTTTTTGCTGAAGATTTGACAGGAAGTGCAGGAGCAGTGCTGGGGTTTCTGTAGCAAGAGCTGGTAATCGGGAGTGAAACCTGCTGTCAGCGCGGTAATGAACTTCTATTTTGGAATGTCCCAGTTATCCGTACAATCTTCTTCTTCTTTAAAAAAAAGTATGTTTTTATTGTGTTTTTTTTTTTTAGAGAAAGGGAGAGGGAGAGAAACATCATCGATTGGTGGCCTCCTGCACACCCCCTACTGGAGGCCGAGCTGGCAAACCAGGACATGTGCTCTGACCAGAAATCCAACCAATGCTCGGGATGATGCTCAACTAACGGTCTCATCAGTCGGGCAATACATTCTTCTTTGGATAACATCTTTATTTTTATTTTTTATTATTTTTTTTTGCATGGGGGTGGGGACCCTTTCATAATGACAATCATTGGATTTGGTTCTGGTATTGAATTCACCTCAGGTTCTTGAAGTAACTGTGTGACTCAGATTTGACCAGTTTAAAGAATCGCCACCCTCTCTCTCATGCATAGAAAGTGGTTATTTCAGGGATGGGCATGGAACCAAGCCAGAACTAGTGATGCAGATGATACAGTGATGGGATTTTTTTTTTTTGAGATGATTAAAAGGATCTTTTTCTCAATCCTTGTTCTTGAGGTAGGGAGGAGGTAACCTTGGACAGTCAGGGACCACCTAGTGGACACAGCTTGGAAGAAAATGTATGGGATAAAGCCCAGGAAAGCTGACTGAAAATGAATACATAAGAAGAAAGAAGCTGAGACCGGTTTGGCTCAGTGGATAGAGCATCGGCTTGCGGACTGAAAGGTCCCAGGTTCGATTCCGGTCGGGGGCATGTACCTTGCTTGCAGGCACATCTCCACTGTGGGGTGTGCAGGAGGTGGCTGATCGATGTCTCTCTCTCATCGATGTTTCTGACTTTCTATCTCTCTCCCTTCCTCTCTGTAAAAATCAATAAAATATATTTTTTTAAAAAAAAGAAGAAAGAAGAGAGAAAGGACTTTGTGATATTGTTTGAATAGGGATTCAGCTGTATAATACTGAAAATAGCACCTTTTACTTTGGAAAATTACTCCTCCGCCAGGATCCACGTTTTCCAGCTCCAGAGCTGAGCCAGGCCTGACTGTGTACCATCATCTTCATGTGCACAGTTTCAGGGTGACCATGATGTGCAAGATCAATGCACACATTCTTCGCTTGCTACGTTTTGAGTTTTCAATCGGGAGATGCCAATATCAATTTAATCAGTTTACAGTGAGGGCCTCCATGAAAATGAAGCCAATGCAGAAAAAAATTAATAGGAACATAGAGTGAAACTGATGACTAATGAAATGGTTTGATTCCCTTAATCCAGCCATACCTCATATCTTCCCTGAGTCTTTCATTTTTGTAAGACAATAAGTGTATTTTTAATTTCATCTAATTTGAATTGGATTTTGTACTTGCCTCCAGAGAACTTCTTATCAATACACTAAAACATCAGTACCTTAGGCCTTCCTTGATATTTAGCCTTTAATTTTATAATTTATTATATTATTCATGAGTAACCCATGTGAATTAGTCTTCTCTAATTCAGCTCATCCATGCCCTATACCCTTAAAATATCTCCCATTGGACTTTTACATGTTATTTTATTACATATTATTACATAGTAGACACTAAGTAGACAATGGTTGCTAATCAATATGAGTTGATTGATGGGGAATAATTGTGCATAGTTGCTCTTTGTTAAAGTACATTTGATGGATAAACTAGTGATGCCAGTGGAGAAAACTTCTCACTGTGAGGGTTAAATACCTTCTATCTACACCAGTATTATACAGAAATCCAATTTGGTTTATTTCATATTTATTTGTAGTCATGAGCACTAACAATTGCTTTAAGAATAATAGTGTTACAGATAACTAACTAACTAACTAACTAACTAACTAACTAACCTTAATCAAATACTTCCTATATGCCAGAAACTCTGCTGGCTGCTTTGACTACATTAATCTCATTTAATCTTTTAGCAATCCTATGAGGTATATAATTTATTATTTTTCTCCTTTTACAGATGAGAAACTTGGAGCTGATCACAACTGAAGACTTGTCCTATGTCTTATAGTGGTGGCACTTCCAACTCAGGTAGATTCCAAAGACTGTGCTCTGAAGAAAGTCCATGAATATTTCTACAAAAGAACAGGAATTCAACCACCAATGACTTGCCATGTATCTGGTAAGAAAGATGTGCCTTTAACATAAACAATTTCAAATATTCTTCCACATTTGGTAAACATTGGTCTAGCACTTTTTACATAAACTAGTAATAGAGAAATATAGCAATATATATTTCTAAGGGAGGGGAGAGGGGAACCTGAATAAAACAGTATCTTTCTGACTCTATAATCTGATCTTTGGCAAAAATTGGAAAGACGTAGCGTTTTGGAAAACAGGGTCTTAGATAAATTATTCTGAGAGTAACTATTCCTCATGTCTTCAGAGCACCACGTTGGCCTTATGTTCTTTATAGGACATGAACTTACACAGTGTGAGAGTTCATTAGTTTTCTGATGAATTAGAAACATCTGTGAGGGTGAAAGATTGCTCACCTAGAAAGGAAAAAATAAAATATTAATTCTTTATTAAGGAAAAAATGTGTCCACATTGCCTGAAAAACTGAGTTATTTCTTATGTTGAGATTTATGTATGACTCTATAATTGGTTTTTTAGAAATAAGTAAATATTTGTTTTCATTTATTAATATCTAAATATACATTCGTTTAAAAGGGAATTTAGTTCATTTTACTATTATAATATGTATCTATTACTTTACTTTGAAAATGAATATATAAGATAGTAATTACACAGAAATCTAAGTTATTTTGAACTAACTCAACTGGAAGAAGAAAAAAGCTATATTTTGAGAGTTAAATCTTATTTTCCTTCAACTTCTTTAGAGAACATTTGGTTCTTGAAACAGAAAAGTAAAAAGATGGCCTAAAATGTTTTTGAACCTCAAAGGCCAAACTTGATTGGTTTATGGAGTTATTTTTAGCTGTGCTTTGTAATATCTTTAGCAATCAAGAAAATAAGAGATTTATGCTTCTACTTTTATCTCAGACAATACAAAGACCAAATTTTGGCATTAAATTTTTATTTAATCACAGTATAATGTGGTTTTATAAAATTAGAGTAAAAAATGAAACCTATTTGAAGAAAAGGATCTATAATCTATTTAGCTTGTTATCATAACTTGACTTTCCTTTTATAATACCGAAGCAAAAGAATTTTTTAACAAAGCTTAGACAGATTATGGATCCTTTAACTATATAATTAAACCTATTTTATAGTCTAAGGTCTGAGAGACAAATCCAGACTCTGGTACAGTGTAAGGCAGTCAACATTTTAATAAGGATAAAGGCCATGAAAATCTGATTAAAGGACATTTTTTAAATCTTGATTTTAAAACCTTATAGTGCATGAAGCAATGCTAAAAAAAAGTGAGTATTGTGAGTGTAAGTCTTGGGCAAGAGGATTATGTCTTATACCACATGTATTTCTGATTTGGTAGGTATTGAGGAATATGAAGCAAAACATTATTTCTTTGTAAGGAACATGCATTACAAAGAGATCTGTAATCTCTTTCTATAAAAACTGTGAATATCTTCATGAGATGACGAGGCTCCTGATTCAATATCTCCACTGTGAATATAAGAAAACAATTTATAGGAAAACTAAGGGAAAGGGGTGCATATTGCATATCCAGGCTATGTATGTGAGAGCAGGCCTGAGAAACAAAGCAAACTACTGTATCCAACCAGTTGAATGTGGCTCCATTTGAATCCTGCAAGGTTCAGATTCTTTTTCTTTTTATAAAAATATATGTTATTGATTTTTTACAGAGAGGAAGGGAGAGGGTCAGAGAGCTAGAAGCATCGATGAGAGAGAAAAGTCGATCAGCTGCCTCTTGTACACCTCCTACTGGGGATCTGCCCACAAGCAAGGTACGTGCCCTTGACTGGAATCAAACCTGGGACCCTTCAGTCTGCAGGCCAATGCTCTACCCACTGAGCCAAACCAGTTTCAGCGGTTCACATTCTTTAATTCTCTAGATTCACACTTTCTTTTAGTTAAAATGAATCCCAAAAGAGTTGAAACAGAAATAGGAGAATGGGTTTTGGCAATGGAAGGGAGAGTGCTATTGACTCAGTGGAATGCACCCCCGGGCTTAGCAGTACACACACACACACACACACACACACACACACACACACACACACACACACAATAGAAGTTTTTATTTCATTTTAATCGCTAAATCCTCTATTATCACAGTCTTAGATTTCTAACCTCTACTTACACAAAATATACAAACAAATACAAGAACTAAGTCTATTATCTGATTAATTCTTCCAATAGTTAGAAATGCATATGCAAAAGGCTCTGTTTTAAGAATATAACATTATTATGCATTGTTATATAATCCTTACCCTGTGAGGCGGGTACTGTCATTTCTCCAGCTTATCCAGGTAGGGACACTACTGAGCAACTTGACCAAATATTCAGCTCCTCAGTGGCAGAAATGAGCCTGAAAACTAAACATGTTCCAGAGCCCGTGTTCTTAACCAGGATGCTGCACTGCCTTGCTCATTTTTTTAACATCTAAACAGAGAGTTGCTTCTAGCTAGCTGGTGCTGGCTAGGAACAAAAACGTGTCAAGGGACACTTGAAGAATACAAAGAAGTTTAGCATCTTCTCAAGATGACCGTGAAAGTATCTGGCATTAAAATATGTATTACTAAAACCAAAATTGAGTTAGGAAATTCCAGCTAGGATGCAGACATGTACCTAAACTTTTTAGAGAATCTATGATAGGTTTCATTTATTTTATTATTATTTTGTAAAATCTTCATTTAGGAACAATATAAGGCGAATTGCCTACAAAAATGCCTGCCACACTGTGCTCTCTGAGTGACTATTGCATATACTGGAACTACCGTGGTGTAGATTTCGGAAGATGATGGGGATTTGGGGAAGATGACAGGTTTTGAGTACATTTTTAAAAAATGTTGCTCACTTCTGACATTTAGAAGCAAAACATCTTTGGAGAATTTTATTTGAAAAAGAGTTTTATGAACCGGGGAATAGATGTAGAAGTTGTGATATGTCCAAACTGTAAAATACTACTCAAATAAAAAAAGGAGCCACTGACACATTTAATATGAATGAGTTTCCAAAGCATGATACGAAGTACACCCAAAAGACTGCATATTATCTGACTCCATTTATATAAAAGTAGAGAAAAGTCAAGGCGATAGTAACAATTGCAGATCAGTGATTGCTAGGAGTTTGAGGTAAGGGGAGGGGATTGACTGAAGACTAGCAGGTGGAAAACTTTTGAGATTTTCTTGTATATGGCAATGGTTACTATGACAGACTATCCATCCACCCATAAATCCATGTATTTGTACTTATGTATATACATACATGCATACAGATGACTAAAGAACATTTAGTATATACGTACAATAAACTATCATTCAGTCTTTAAAGAGGAGGAATTCCTGACATATATAGCATAGATAAATCTTGAAAACATGATGTTAAATAAAATAAGCCAGTCACAGAAGGATAAATACTACAATACAAATACTGATATATATGGTACGAAAAATAGTCAAACTCACAGAAATAGAAGGTGAAATGCTGACAGGGATTAGAGCTAGAAGGAAGTGGACATACAATTTTAATTATGCGAAATGAAAAGAGAATTGTGCAGTACAACATTTTGCCTAATGTTAATAACATTTTATTGTACACTTAAAAAGATGATATATCTTATGTTAAGTATTCTTATTATAATAAACAAAATTGTAACTAAAATTTTAAGTAGATTACTGTCTAATTATAATGGAAGATAGCTTATTTTTTAGTAACTAGAAAAAAACATAATAAATCAGAAAGAATAGCCAAAACCAGTTTGGCTAAGTAGATAGAATGTCAGCCTGCAGACTGAAGAGTCCCAGATTCAATTCTGGTCAAGGGCATGTACCTTGGTTGCGGGCACATCCCCAGTGGGAGGTATGCGGGAGGCAGCTGATCAATGTTTCTCTCTCTTCAATGTTTCTAACTCTCTATCCCTCTCCCTTCCTCTCTGTAAAAAATCAATATACCTAAAAAAAATCAGAAAGAATAAATGAAGAAAACTGATCTGCATGAGAAAATAGTCATGTAGTACAGAATTAATAAATATTGAGTGGTACAGTAACTCAATGCAGAATAAGTAATGTGTTTTAGTGTATTTAGAGAATTTACTAAAATATACTATATAGTGGCAATAAAGAATTCTCAAAATAATTTAAATATTAGTAATTATGCAGAGTGTATTCTCTATCCATAGAGAAATTTAAGTATAAATAACAACAGAAAAGTAATTTAAAAATCCCCCAAATACTTGGGAAATAAGCCATTACATATAATTCAAGTGTTAAAAAAAATTCACATGGAAAATTAGAAAATACTTTGAACTAAATGATAATGTAAAAGCAACATGTTAAAATTCAAGGATTGTAATGCCACGTATCTAATAGAAGTTTATAGCTTTATAATTATAAAGTATACAACTATAAACACACAAATCTCTAATTCTCTACTAGGTCACTTTAATGATGCTATTTGAATAAGAATCAATAGACTCATAATTTCACTTGTTGAAACTATCCATAATAATTCTTTGATTAAAGTAATCATCCTAAATTGTCTTTTTACTTTTTAAATAGAAACGTGTCTAATTTTAAGGTATATAATTGAGCTTTTAGTTCTCCTTCCATTGCTAAATATAACACATTCATTGAAAAAATTTAGTTACTATATAAAAATTATGTCACAGTAAAGCCAATTTTTAAAAATAATTAAACATTCAAATTTTAACTCAACTAATATCTTTTCAGGAAATTAACTGGACTTTAGAGACAAAAGTATGCGTGATAACTCAATATTTCAATTTAATAGTAACACTTTTATATTTCAATAAATGTTTAACTTCTTACTATCAAGTTAGATTTAGGGTGCTTTTTATTCTTCACCACAACACAACTAGAGCATATTAGTAGAAAACAATAAATTCTATCCATGTAAAAAAGATATATGCTTAAGTGTTTATAAATTAAATGCTCATTTTATTAACAAAGTCATTGAAAGGCGGAAATCAACTTGCATATTAGAAAAAGCAGTCAATGCTCTTAGTGAATATAAATAAGCCTTTGTTTAGCTAAAGACACATTTGACTGAGAACATTGGTCCTTCTGTTTTCTTAAAGTTTTAATTATATTTCTTTTCTTTTGTCATTTTTCTTTGGTTTCTTTTTTAATTTATTTATTTTTATTGTTGAAAGTATTACATATGTCTCATTTTTCCCCTCCATTGAGCTCTCCCCAGCTGCTCCCTCCCTCTTGCACATGCCCCTACCACCCTATTGTCAATGTCCATTGATTACGCTCCGATGCATGCACACAAGTCCTTTGGTGTCCTTAGGAAATCATAAATACTTTCCTGGATTAGATTGGGGACACCTGTCCTATATGTGCACTGTTATACCTAACATTGAAACTTTGCTCAGCGTTTTATTAAATGTTGTTGTTAAGGATCCCTCTTTTGATAAAGAAAGGTTTCAGAAGCCTTGCTTATGCCACAGTGGTGTCATGGTCAACTGGTGCAAAGTGAGGAACTTGGCAGTTTTTAATTTAACACAGCTCAAGAAGTCACCATGAAATTTTAGACAACATGATAATAGAGAAAAGAAAATTTTTCTTAAAAATTGTACCAGCAGTCAGTAATTACAGCATTTTTTCAAATAACAGCTATACATGTTAGGAGAACAGGATCAATACCAACCAAAGGAGGCTGGTCCTGGAGGAATTTTTGATAGAAATGTCCCAATTGAACAGTGTAGACCTTTACTGTTTGGGGTAAACAACACCCATAGGCAGCCTCTCAGATTGTAATCTGTCATAAAAGCACATCTTTACCATCCACAGAAAATCTCCACAAAATGCATCAGAACTAAATCCAATCTAGTAAGTGAGTTAAAAATGTATTTGGAAAAGATACCTTTGACTTTGACTTTTATTTATGTTATTGGAAAATAACAAGAGTGCCGCCATTTATCACTGAGGTTAATGTTTATTTATTTGCAGGATTCGTATATTTCTCCCCCTTCAATTAAGTGAAATCAAGTGATTTCTCTCTCCCTTATTTGCTTTATTCATCTGGCCAGGAATGAACAAAGACTCAGTAAAAATATGAAGCCTTCCCTGACTTGGCACAGGTGGAATTGATGGTTATTTCCCATATGCCCAATAAATGCTTTCCCCTCTATTACACTTTATTTCACTAGATATGAAATACCAGGACCTGTTACAGACACTTCAGTTGTATTCTCATTTAATCCTCCCAACAATCCTCCCAATCAACCCAATGACAGATAGATTGTAGTATCAGCACTTTAATTTTCCCAAGGAGGGAAATTAAGTATATCTCTTAAATTCTAATAAGCAAGAGATACCATAGAGAAGATTACAAACCAGGTGGATTGAATCAAGAACTGATGCTCTTGTCCACAATGCATGCAACATCTTCTCATCTGTATGCTAGCCAAAAATACAAATATTGATAGATGTATATATGTGTGTATGTATGTGTGTGTGTGTGTGTGTGTGTGTGTGTGTATATATATATATATATATATATATATATATATATATATAATTGTTTCTGCTGTCATACACACCCACCCATCTGATTTACTATCTGATTCTCTGACTTTTTAATCCTTTATGTGCAAAACATCATCATATCTCACCTGGAAAATCTGTTGTAGTATACCTCTAAGTTTCAGTCATGCTCTCAGATAATCTACTCGTATGATACACATACCATCAAGAAGGGATCTTTTAAAATGTAAATTAAGCTATATCATCCCAAGTTTAAAGTTGTCAATGGATTTCCATAGCACTTTGTGCCAGTTCTGACTCAGTTTCCTTTTCCCACATCTTTCCATGCCACATTGCCTCTCATTTACTATTGTCCTGCCTGGAATATTGGCCTCCTTTTTTTTCCTCCGTGGTTCCAAGATCCCGCCATCCTCCAGCTTTTTGCTGTTCTGTTTCAAACATTATCACATTCATTCACACTCCTCCAAATAATCATATTCAAACCCACAGATGACAATCTGTTTTTTGGGTTTTGTTTTTAACCTGTCCGATGTAAACTGAGACACTATCTCGGAAAAAGGCCCCCATTCTTTTCCCTTGCACACTGCAATGCTCAGTTCCTCAAGATATTTAAACTAGCTGGTGTTTGCAGGGTGTCCCAGTGCCCAGGAACACATGGGCCAGCCCCACGGCATCTAACCCCCGGACCAGCCCTCTCCACACACAGATTTGCCCCGAGAGTGCATCTTTCCCAAGAGCGTTTGCTCCATCTCCCTCTGGCTGTCCGGTTGTTGGTTGAAAACCTGGAGGCTTTCGGGGTGTAATGAGAAATGGGCCATCTGCAGGGGGCCAGGAGTGACCAAAGCCAGCAGCAGAGCCCTCTGGACTGGCATATGGTGTTGTAAGGATCAAGGGGACATGCATCTGGGGCTCGGCCTGGCCTGCCCGTGGCAGGAGGACTAGACTAGGCACCCGCCCACCAGAATCTGCAAAGATTATGTAGAGGCCTTTGTAGGGTTCAGGCACATTCTCAGTCTATGTCGTCTCAAAATACATTTCATTCGCTTCTAATACAGAATAATATTGCATGTAAACTGTAATTTAAAACAAAAACAGCCCTAACCTGTTTGGTTCAATAGATAGAACATGTCCCGCATACCGGAGTGTCCTGGGTTTGATTGCAGTTAAGGGCACATGCCTGAGTTGCAGGCTCAGTCTCCAGTAAGGGGTGTGCAGGAAGCAGCCGATCAATGAGTCTCTCTCATCATTGATGTTTCTATCTCTCCCTCTTCTTCCTCTCTGAAATCACTAAAACACAAAAACAAGATACAACGCATTATGCTTTGAGGGCTGCATCCTTGAGACTCCACAGCTCCCTTGGGAACAGTGAACAGTGTCCATCCCAGAAAGGGGGGCGGAGCCTCTATTTTCCAGGGTCCAACTCTGGAATCACCTGGTGGGCAGGTGTTCTAGGTAACTTTCCTGAACACCATGGCTCTCCTGGGCATTTATCCCAGAAAATGAAAATTTGTGTCTGCTCAAAAATACAAATCCTAGAAATAACCAAGTGCTTTCAACAGGTGCATATTTTAAAAAATCATGGTAGAGCTATGGCTTGGAATATTATACTGTTTACCAAGAAAAAGAAACAAATTGTATCACGCATGCTGACCTACAACAAGATAATCTCAAAAGGTCCAGTATGCTATGATTTCATGTACTAGTATATGAAACACTCTCAACATTTCAAAATGAAATAGAAGAAAACATAGGAGTGGTCACTATAGGTTAGGGAGAGTGGAGTTGGAGGCCCCTTGGGTGTGATTATACTCAGAGAGATCATTGTGGCTCTAAAACAGTTCTATATCTTGATTGTGGTGGTTATACCAATTACACATATAATAAAATAAGATAAAATGGAATATACACATTGCCATAATGTCCAATTCCTGATTTTAATATTGTGTTTTAATGAATCCATGAGGACCAAGCTAGAAATGGTAGCAATGGGAGTGGGAACGATTATATGGTTTTGTGAGATGGTTAGGAAAGAATCAACAGGAGAGGATGCATGTTTAGATACTAGCAAAGAGGCTTAAAAGTTTCAAGGGTGATGTTCAGGATTTTGCTATGGCATCTGTTATACCCACTGGTTCAAGGATCAAACTAAAATAATTCATGAAAAAAAGAGGTCATATTAATCATATTTGGAAGCAAACCAGTA
>PVJN01034653.1:0-22645 GCA_004026805.1 Lasiurus borealis | reverse complement strand
GGGGGGGGGGGAGTTGTTGAGTAAGTGAAGGGGAGAGAAGTGGACAGGTTTAGGCGAGGCTAGGCTTCCAGCTACTGTCTACTCCACAGCCTCCCCTAGTGGTGATTTGGGCATCTGCTTGCCCAGGCCAGAACACCCACCCACTTCTCTTTCAAGTACTTCACAATACTTTTTTTTTTTTTTTTTAATAAATCTTACTGAATGTTTACAGAGGGAGGGAGAGGAATAGAGAGCTAGAAACATCAAAGAGGGAGGAACATCAATCAGCTGCCAAGGTACATGCCCTTGACCGGAATCGAACCTGGGACCCTTCAGTCCATAGGCCGACACTCTATCCACAGAGCCAAACCGGTTAGGGCCATAATACTTATAGATGACAGTATATAAAATCGGTATGAACATGACTTGATAAGTTCATTAGACTTAGTTTCTATCTATATATCCATAAAAGCCAAGTGACCGGAGCAACAGAATGGCTGGTTGCTATGATGCACACTGCACTAGCCAACCGGCCTGATAGGGGCCCCAGTTACCCTCAAACTCCCACTTCTCTCCCCCCAGCTGACTCTACTCCCAGTTGCTCCCCCCAAACTGGGGGTGAGGCCGATCCACCAACCTCCTGCATCCCACCCCCCATGCTGGCCAGACCCCACCTGTGCATGAATGTGTGCACCGGGCCTCTAGTACTAGAATAAGAGGGACCAATTCACATTCTCACTATTTGTTTCACACCTACAAAAACCACTCCCTGGACGCTAACAATCTCTCAAAACTGGTCAGTTTTGTGCAAGTAAACCATGTTTCTTTTAAAAGTACTTGTGCCCTTGCCCAGGGTCAAGGATATTAACATCTAGCCCATAAAGCCCATTACAGGTAGAAATACAGGTGATACATCAACAGCCATCAGTTACAGTGAAGGATTTTTTCTGTAACAGCCAAATGAATAATCAAATAATGTAACAACTGAATTATCACTGAGTAATAATACTGGGTCTCACCTGTCCTCCCCCCTGTGCCTTACTCTGGGCATGAGTGGGCCATGGCCTGGCTGTGGTGAGGACGGGGAGAAGTAGAGCCCCGCACAGGGACTCATGGTAGATGGCCTAGGGTGAGCACATATGAGTGTGCACAATAGGCAGCAGGACCCATGTGGCAGAGCAGGAGACGGTCGGCTTTTCCCTGCTGTACCCTGCCCTTGGTTTTGTTTGGCCCTGGGAGAAGAGGAGGTGTGAATGGTAGAGTGGTGGTGAAGGCAGCAGATGGTGAAGGCCTCCTGCAGCCTCCTGAGTTTAAAGTTCACTCGGTGTGTGCCCAGGAGCCGCAGAGGACTTGAGTGCTGCCTGCTCCCGGGTGCCACCCAGAGATGCAGGGTGGGAGGAGTGTACGCCTCCCACATGCTCTCCCATCTCTCCTTTAGCACATCTGCCTCTAGGCTGGGAGCACTGATGGGATACAGGAGGAGTGGCATCACAGGGGTCCCTTAAGCCTGTTGGTGGTCCCTGTTCTTCTTTAAGCAACCAGGATAGCATGGCTTCCTAAGCTCTCAGACTCACAGGAAGGCCTTGGTCATGGGCACTGGTGGAAATGTCCACCTCTCCTGCTGTCCTCTGGGTCACCTCCCCAGTGGAGGAACGCCTGCAGCCCCTGCAGCAGCGCCAGCGCCGGCTGTTGGGCCTTCATACACACATACATGCACACATGGACCCGTCTCAGCCACTGTCGTTGGTTTGCCATCACTGCCACAGTGTTCCCATTTCAAATGTCAGGAGTGACTCTTATGCCGTCTTCACCGGCCCTCTGCCCAGTCTTACATTCATTCAGTAGTTTTTACTGAGCATCAACATGCACCAGAACTACCCTGTTTTAGACTCTAGGATGCCACAGTGAAAGGCCCAGCTGTCATGGAGCTCATATGTCCTGTGTGCGAGGGGGCATGTGTTACAAAGAAAAGTGGCACAAGGGAAGGGTGACGGGGCTGCAGCAGAGGCCTCTGAAGAGGGGGTGTTTGAGGAGCGAGCCTCACTTTCCAGGCAAGGGCCAGGGAAGGGCCCTGAGATGAGGATGCATGGACGAGTGCTGTGGGCTGTTTGGTGTTTTGAGAAGATCACTCTGGCTGTGTGTGGAGAATAGACTGGGCAGTGGGAAACGGGCAAAAGCGGGAGACTGAGGGGTTGTTGCCACGATCCCCTGGGTCTCACTTGTCCTTCCTCAGTCCTTTCCTCCTTTTTCTCACCATTATCCCTAAGAGCTCAAGAGAGGTGTAAGATTGGCTTGCCTGCCCCAGCCACTCCAGCATCCTCTCCACCGAACGCATTTGCTCTCTGGGCCACTTGTCACTTACACCAGCCGTCGCCAACCTTTCGGACCTCACGGACCACCAGTGGTCTGCGGACCACTGGTTGGTGACCGCTGACTTACACCATCCTCCTGGCTGTTGACCGTGGTATTTTCCTGTCCCTGCCCTCAGCTGGGGCCAGCCTAGCCTGCCCTCTCACCTTCTCAGTCCTATCTTGGTGCCTTCTCCATTCTCCCCCCCCCCTTCCCCACTACAGCATTTGTGTTATTTCTGCCTGGAGGTATGCTGGCTTGCTCTACTAGCCCAGAGGCCGTGGAAGGCAGGGCCTGTGTTTTATTCTCTTCCCGGTCAGGGTCATCCCAGAGCCCGCCGTGCAGAGGGCCTCAAAGGCTTGTGAATGGCACCTTAGGTTGGAGTTTCCGGCCTTGTCATTTGGAGGAACAATGGTTCTGCTTGTGCTTAGACTGTTCTGTGCTTGGACAGCATACTGGCTCGTGGCCCAAGGGTCTGGGGCATCTCCAGGACCTTGGCTAGCTGCTTTGGAGTAGGCCCTGAGCCAACGGGGAGGTGGCGGTGGAGGGGAGACAGGAAGTCAGGGTAGCAGCAGGACTCAGCTCCAGGGGAGAGGCTGGGAATCAGGGTTGGGATGAGGAGACTCAGCATGGCCAGCCCTCACATCCCGCCCTTGGATTTCAGACCTGAAGCTGCACCTGCAGAGCACCGACTACGGCAACTTCCTGGCCAACGAGGCATCGCCACTGACAGTGTCCGTCATTGATGACCGGCTCAAGGAGAAGATGGTGGTGGAGTTCCGCCACATGAGGAACCACGCCTATGAGCCACTCGCCAGCTTCCTGGATTTCATTACGTGAGTGTGCCCTACAGTGAGTGCCTCGCCTCCTCCCCTGGGCAGGACGGCTGCATCTGAGGGACCTGGCCCAGCACGGCTTAGGTCAGCTGCCTGTAGAGTCCTCCTGGGCTATATGGCTGGGCTGGTCATACAACAACACTAGACCTCCAGGCCACTACCCCTCGAGTAGGTCACCAGCCACTTCACTTCCGGCTAGGATACTGGTGGGCAGGCATGTATCCCATGTTGTAGTGCTGGATGCAGCCCCTTTCCCTGCACCACTGGTGTGATAGAGACTGGGGTGGGGAACCCTTTCCTCGCTCACAGTACCTCCAGTGAACACTCACTGAGTCCCTGACCCCCATGTCAGGGTCAGGGATCAGGGGTCAGGGATGGGCAGAGCTCTGAAGAGCCAGGTTCGTGGGATGGACCATTCAGGCTTTCTGATCACGGCCCTGGGTTTCAGGGAGAAGGGATGATGGGGTTGGGAGTGGAGGCTGAACACCTGGTTGCCTTTCCCAGTTCTGGCCAGGCCCCCGTGCTTACTACCCTTGACTGCCCAGTTTCCCCATTGTCTAGCCCGTGGGTGGAGCCCTGCCTCTACTCAGCTCCTGGCAATGCTGAGAGAGGAAAGGCATTGTGACCTGCAGGCTAAGGGAGGGAGGGCACTTGGACAAGGCAGCTGTGCTTGCTGGGTATAATTTTGGAAACCCTAACCTTAACCCTGGGCAGTGACAGCCCAGGAACCATGAGCCAGGGCCTGGTGGACAAACAGATGGCCTCTGTCCACGTGGCTGCCTCACACGGCCTCTGTCCACGTGGCTGCCTCACACGTGGTGAGCAGAGGCATGGGCAGTGGCTGGTTTAGAGGAGTGTGCCCTGAGTTGGTGGAGTGTGTGTGAGTTGTGGGGAAGGCAGGTTTCCAGCATTCTCCTGGGTACCACCTTGCTTTGACCATTCCCTGATTGCGGCGTCCTCACCCTCTTTCCTGAGACCTGACATACCTGCCCTGCTGTCCTTGCAGGGAAAGGGCTAGGTTCCTTCCGCCTGGCCTAATTCCCCCCACTCCTCACCCCCAGGAGCAGCCACTTATGATCCACTAGGCCACGTGGTGTCAGCATCTATAAGAGCACCAACCTCAGGTGGGGCCACAGGCTAGGATACCCAAAGGGCTCAGGAAACCTGCCCCGGCTGGGAAGCAGGCTCTCTCCACAGAGGAATGAAACATCCATGTGTTGTTACTTATGCTTTTATTGGTTACTTCTCGTAGGTGCTCTGTCTGGAGATTGAGCCCACAACCTTGGTGTATTGGGATGACGCTTTAACTAACTGAGCTACCTGGCCAGGGCCATTAGAATGTTCTCTTTCTACTTATTAAAAAAAAAAAAAAAAGTTTGTGCCCAGCTGGTGCCCAGGGGCCCTCTGCTATCCTGACTTGGCCCATAATCACTGCCCTAGCCCCGGTCAAGGTACAACTGGAAAAAAAAAAAAAGGTACAACTGACAGGGTCCTCCGGGGGCAGGAGCTCATAGGTGCGGTGTGTCTTGTGCATCGGGGAATCGTGCCGCAGAATCCCATTTGTCAATCACCTCCCAGCCCGGGCCTGCGTATCCCTTACCTCAAGGCCAGAGCTGAGGACATACAAGGAAACTGTGTGTTTATTGCCAGAGCCTGGCCTTCATCTTGTTTGCACAAGGTTCCTCCAGTTTCCTGATGAATGTTCTGGTCTTTCTTGCTGGGCTGGCCAGAGGAGGCCTGACCCAACCCCATGCCAGTGGTCAGAGGGCAGATGTCCTGCATCCCGCTTGGCCACCTGCCTGTGTAGCTCGCCCCCCCGCCTGTCTTGGTGCCCTGAGAGGCTCGGTCTCTGCCTGCCAGGCCATGAAACTGGAGAGAGCTCTGAGCGTGACTGAGGCCACACAGCCGCCAGCTCTTTGCTGGAGGTTGGCTGTAAGCACCAAGTATGCTTAGAGCAGCCAAGCGCTATTCTGTGGCAGGCTGTCACTTCCCGCCCCTTCCATTCACGGGTGATTGTGGCTTACGGTCTTCCCATCCCCTTACTCTTTCCCTCACTCGGGAGGAGTTCAGCAGCCACGTGTCAGCCTGTCTGAACCTGTGGCTGCTCAGAGCATGACCTTGTCATCCCTCTGCTCCTCTGCTCTCCGCTTCAGCTGCCCCCACCGATGGCTGTCCAAGGCCATGTCACCCCCCTGGAACTGCTCCACCCTTGAAATCGCTGAGTCAGGCACCCCCTCTCTACCCACAGCCTTCAGGCCCTCCAGCCCACTCTCAGTCCCTTGTGGGACGCGGGTTCCGGACTCAGCAGGACACGAGGCTCTGCTTCCTCCCCGGCTGCCCCTCTTTCTTCATTTTCCTCCCTCCCCAGCTGAGGTTCCCTGGTCCATCATTCGAGCGCTCTTCTGCCAACATCCGCAGCTCTCTTGGCTGCCCATCTCATGGTCCCACCCGGCTGGCAGCCCCCCAGCCCTGGAGGAATCCCAGCAGCCTCCAGCCCGGAGGCACCCTCCCCCACCTCTGCTGCTGGGAGCAAAGTTGGGGAAGCCGGCAGCAGCATCCCCAGCTGCCAGACATGCACACAGACCAGCTCAGAGGGCCTTGACTTGTCCCTGCCCAGCCAGCCTCTTGCTCTTCCTCCTCAGCCCCTGCAGGATCCCCTTCAAGGTTGGGAAGACCACCTACCCCCCTATCTTAAACACTGTCCCTCTCCTGGTCCCCCAACCTTCTCTCTCACCTACCTCCTGCTCCAGAGAGATAACAGAGGCCAGTCTACCTCCCATCGCTGCATCTGTACCTCCAACCCCAATCCAGTGGCTAAGGTGCTCTCCTCTTTTTTTTGGGTCCTACTGCCAATGTTCTCTGTCCCCTCACCCCACTCCCTGGGTCCCAAGTGGTCAATCATCTGTCCTTCTGTCTGTGCAGCCATGTTCCCTTCTGGATTCTTCCCATTAGCATATAAAAAAAAACTGTCTCTTAGAGCCTAAACTTTTATTTTAACATTTTTATTTATTGATTTTAGAGAGAGAGGAGGGAGAGAGAGAGAGAGAACCATCTATTTTTGTTCCACTTATTTATGCATCCATTGGTTGGTTCTTATAGGTGCCTTGATTGGATATCAAACCTGCAACCTTGGCATATTAAGATGATGCTCTAACTAATGGAGCTACCCGGCCAGGGCTGGCCTAAACTTTTACATTCATTGTCTGTTCGCTCACCTTCCTCCACTCTTCGAGCCTCCAGTCCGCTTCCAGCAGACACATCACTCCACCACGAGGCCCAGGCTAAAGTCACCACTGCCTTTCATGTGGCCAAGGTCTCCAGGCCTAATGAGGAGTCTCACTCAGAGGTCACCTTATCTCCCTCCCTCAGAATCTCTGTTGCCTTCCGAGCTGCCTCAGGGTGACAGGAATAGGCTCTCCAGGAGGCAGTGAGTTCCTCGTCACTGCAGGTGTGCAAGCAGACGCTTGCCCTGCCCTCCCCTGGTGAGAGGCAGTGTCCCACCCGGCCTTCAGCCACCACAGACGACCAGTATCAGCTCTGGGCCAGGCCCAGTGCCAGGAGGCAGGGGGGTGCGTGGATGCAGCGGGGTGGGTGCCAGTAGTGGAGTAGATAGCTCCTGGAGAGGCCTATGAGCTGCTGCCACAAATAGAACTAGGGGTCACAGGAGGCTTCTCCGCATTGAGAGGACTCCAGGATCAGATGGGGTTAGAGGCTCTATCCCAAGTCTCACAGCAAGTTAATGGCTGCGCCTGGAAGCAGCCCTTGGTACTAGTACATGTTACTGCAGGAGACTGAGCTGAATCATCTCAAGACCATATGGCCGATGACAGCCTGCTCCAGAGGAACCTCTCACTCAGGGTCTGTCTGCCCCACGTCAGGCCACTGCCTCCGCTCTGGCCACCCACTCTCCCGAGTGGCCTCCCTCACCCCACCTGATCCTGGAGTCTCTCTTCCCTCATGGTGTCTCTCACACTTAACTCCTACCTCCCTGGCTGCTCTTCTCTGGCTCAACCTGGGCATGAGGAGTGGTGGTGTTGAAAGGGGTTGAGGCAGGTACCCATTGGCGTGGCAACCACTTTCTGTTGGACCAGGAGCCTCAGCTTTACCAGCCTGGAGTGGGCAGCGGGAAGGAAGCTTTGTCCCAGGACAATGGCCTCAAGTGCCCAGTGGGCCTGTTAGTACACTGGCCATTCTCCCTGGGACACATTGTTGCAGCCATGTGCACTGACGCTTCAGGTTCCAGAGAGGCCTCCTCCCTGTCCCGGCCCTCCAGCCTCTGCCGTCCACAGCCAGTATTTCTGGGTCGATGGAACAGTCTCCACAGGTTACGGATGTAGACCTGCTGGGGTTTCTGGGTCCTGGGCTAGACCTCGTTCCTGCCTTGAGGGGAAGCCGGTACCCACGCTGTTTCCTGAGCCCAAGGAAGAGCCACAGGAGCCCTTCAAGGCCCAGAAGGCTCAGGTCAAGCGGGAGGACCCCACTGCGCCTCTAGGGTCAGGGCACGATTTTAACGAGAAGCTCAGGGCCTCTCTAGTTCTGCTGCAGGCCACATGACAGTCATTCCGATTGCAGGAGGGACACTGAGCCTTGGCAGTTGGTATGATGAGCGATTTGGATGGATAGACTGGCAGGGTTACCTAGTCATCACGGCCTTCTCACCAGTGCCAGGCTGGCCCCCAGGGCTGGGTGGTAAGCACGGGAAGCAAGCCATGGTGCTCCAGCAGGTGGCGCCAAAGGGCACAGCAGAGGGACAGGGCTTCCCTGGGGACTCTTGAGGACTTCTTGGAGGAAGTGTCTTCCTATGCTCCAGCCCGAGCTTTCTGTGGGCCTGAGCTGCATCTACGAATCTGCGGGACCCAGGGCGAGGGGGGGCCTTTGGGCAGAGGATTACAGGCTGCCCCTCTCCCATCCCACGAGGGCCTCTCTGGCCTGGCGGGCAGCCGTCTGTCCACTCCCCAGCTGTCTTCCTCTGGAGGGAGACGCTGACCAGCTGGAACCTCATTCGCTCTATTGAGGCCAAATGAAGGGAGGACTGGTGGAGCGGCTTTCTGGGGGCTGGGAGGCAGCTGCTGGAGCCAGGCGAGGAGGAGGAGGAGGATTTCCCTGGCTGCTCAGGTCCTTGGGAGAGAAACGGACAGCGGAGCCAGTGTCATCTCCTTTCTCCCAGGAAAGAAGATTCTGGCTGTCACTGGGCAGGGGGCTGCCGCTATACTAATCCTGTGGTGGACCCAAGGGGAGGAAGGGTGGACCTGGCACAGGATCGTCACGCTGCCCAGCCTGGGTTGGAAGAGGGGCTTGGAAGGGGCTGGGGTGTGATCGCAAGTGACCCTCGCTCGGCTTAGCGTTTTCCTTGGTGCCCAACTAGATCTTCTAGCAGGAGAGGCTGGGGCCGGCCAGGGGATACTACCTCTGGCCCCCACATCTGCTGTCAAGGCTGAAAAGTGAGTCATAACTGGCCTGTTCCCCATCACTGGAGGGATAGCAGCAAAGCCAAATGGCAGAGTCTTCCCACAGGGTTCTCCTCTTGGGGGAGGGGCCTGGCCCCGGCGGCACCTCCCTTGGGCCCTGACCCCAGCCCCACTCCCAACATAAACTAATGCCCTCAGCTGGGGCACAAGGAGTGGGGAGGCTTAGAAAATAAAGGCTGACTTCCGTGGGTCCCTCTGAGAAGATAAGGCTTGATGGGGAATGGAGAGCCCTAGGGCATGGGAACCCTGGACATGGGTGGAGGTGCGTGGACATTGGCCATGGGGACAGAGCGCTCCTCTGCCTTATGCAATGATGGGGCCCGGTGCCTGCATTCTCTGTGCCTTATTTCCTCGGACAGCTGATGATGCAGGTGGTTGTGGGGTCAGTTGGATAGCACTGGTTTCTCCCTCCCTGCCCAGAGCAACATTAGGTTCGGGGAACATGACGGCTAGAATGGAGCTGGATAAAGTGCAGGCGGGAGTGTCGAGGAGAGCGATGTGGTGTGTAGCATGGATCTGGGGCACATGAGATTCTGGAAGCATGAGGGCTGTTGAGGGAAACCGAGGCTGGCAGTTGGTGTGATGAGAGGGCTGTGTGGTTCGGGGTAGAGAAGATGCAGGCTGGGGCCAGAGACCAAGGCCCAGAGCTCTCTCAGGTGCTTCCACGTGGCCGGCTGTCAGGTCAGGGTCAGAGGCTGGCGCTGGGGCCTCTGGCTTGTGGCCGCCGATGGGCCTTGCCCGAAGCCCTCCGTTTGGGAAGGGGGCCTGTCTCTTCTCAGCACACGTCCTGCCGCCGACCCAGCCAGACGGGGCGGAGAGAGGGCAGTTGCCTGGCCCCGAGCCCAGGAGAGCAGAGGTTGTAGCAGGGCGCTGGGCCGGGTGGGAGCTGGGGGAGCAGCAAGCAGGCGGAGAGTGGGGGTCAGGCCAGGACAGGAGCTGTGGCTTCTTCCTTCTGCCGCCTTCCTGGAGGGCCCTGTGGGAGTTCCCCCAGCAGCCAGCCCTCGGAGCTGGAGCCTGGGCCATCAGCCTCCTTCCCTGGCCATCGGGGCCTGCTTCCTTGGATAGCACCGGCCGGTGCGCAGTTCCCACCTCAGGACGGGGGCCTGGCTGCGGCCCACACACACGCTCAGGGCAGCAGCCTCCAGCCCAGCCTCGCCCTCCAGTGGGAGCCCCACTTCGGCCTTGGGGGATGTCTGCCCTCCAGGCCTCAGCCAGCTCCCTGTGCCTTGAATTCCTCGCTGGTGCCAGGCTGGAGGAATGTTGTGGCTACTGCAGTCTGACTGTGACCCCCTCCAACCCCCCCTTTTCACCTCACCCCCCATAGGTGACTGTGCAGAACTAGCTTCAGTCCTTTTGAGGTATTGTCTTCACTGCTGAAGGCAGAGCTTGCCCCTTGCCTGGCATGGTGACCTGGGCAGCCCCACCCTCTCCAGCTCCACAGCCCCCTCTGGTGCCCATGTATCCAGAGACTCAGCGGGAGGGGGTGCGGAGGGGAGGCCTCAGCCCAGCCGCCTCCTGTCCAGGTCTCTGGGTCTGCTCCAGGCATCCTGGACATAGGCCTGCCCTGGCCTCGGACTCTAAAGGAGGAGGCGGTGCTCGGTGTTTGGAGTGGGCTGCGCGGGGCAGCTGTCTGCCTGCCCGGTGCTGCTTGACCCGGGTCCTTACTCCAGAGGGGCCTTCCCACCGGCTCCCCTTCAGCCTCGCCTCCAGCTTTCCCTAGAGAAGCTCTCCCCACCCCACTCCTCCCTTTCCTCCCCCACCGTCTTCTCCTCTCACTCTGTTCCCACCCAGCAGCCAAAGGGACCCTAACCAGACTGGATACCCCTGCTTACATCCTGCTCAAGGAGCCCTTGAGCTCGAAATGAAAGCGGGACCCTCAGCCCAGTCTGCAGGACCGGCCTCCAGGCCCCGGCCTGCTGGCAGCACTGCCCCGGTTCCCTTCCCTCTGCCAGCCCTGGCCGTGCTCGGTTCCTCGAATGCACCCGTCCCTCAGCGAATGCCTCCAGGTTTTCGCACACATTGTTCCCTCTTCCCAGAACACTCTTTCATCTCCCGGTTCTTTCATCTCCACGCTGGCCACTGGCCTGACCTCCACGTGCCCGCAGTTCCCCTGTCCTGCCAGAACGCTCTTCACACCTGTTTCCCAGTCACCCGTGGGGCATGGATTCCATCCTCCCTCCACCGAGGGAGGGGCCCTGCTCGTCCTGTGTGCCTGGTACCGGAGTAGGGGGCACGCTTGGGCAGGGAGAGGAGGCAGCATGCATTGTCCAGGGGCTGGGCACCTGTGCAGGGTGTGGGCAGGGGTGTGGTGCCAGGACTTCCAGGCCCCCTGACAGTCTGCCTGCTCTTGTGCCTCCTGTAGTTACAGCTACATGATTGACAACGTGATCCTGCTTATCACGGGCACACTGCACCAGCGCTCTATCGCCGAGCTGGTGCCCAAATGCCACCCACTGGGCAGCTTCGAGCAGATGGAGGCCGTGAACATTGCTCAGACACCTGCCGAGCTCTACAATGCCATCCTGGTGGACACGCCCCTGGGTGAGCCACTTTGGTGGGGGGTGAGGGTGGCATCAGTGCCAGTGCCTCAGTGTGTGGTGTGCGGACCCCTGTGGTGACCCGGCCACTGGCTTACCTTTATGGTCCCACTTGGTTTCCCCTCCCATTCCTCCCTCCTCACCGGCCTTCTTTGCTGTGGCTTTTACGTGGTCAGGCAGACTCTACCCAGGGCCCGACTCAGACCACCTAACTTCGTGGAACCGGCTGATTTCTCAGAACGCAGGGGAGGCTGAGCTCGGGGAGAGGGGTTGAGAAGCCCGGGTCAGACTGGCCTCGAGCAGGGCGGCGGGGGTGGCGGGCTGCCCAGGAGCAGGGAAGGGAAGCCAATAGCTTCACTCGCCTCTACTGAGCAGGTCCCAGAGGCCGGGACAGACAGTGTCCAGCAGGATACAAGGTTCATGTTCGAGGCCACGAAAGAGGAACTGAGAGCTTCCTGCAGGCCTCGCCTCGGCAGCGCTGGCTCCCGCCTCCCGGGTCGCCTGGGTAGAAGGCACCGAGGCTGTCCCCAGCCAGTGTCCTCAGAGCCAGAGTCCTGGTCCCCTGGCACCACCTCCAGGAAGCTCCCGGGGTTGAAGCACTGGGATGGACGGGGCTATAACTGTGGTACCAGCACCCCGGAGGGGCTGCACAAAGAGGCCTGAGCCCTAGCTACTGGCCTCATCGGTCACAGAGTCTCCCGCTCCCAGCAGTGCGGAGCTGTTTGTGGCCTTTTCAGTTTCTGCATCTTTAAAGGAGAGGCAGACCAGTGAGCCACAGGTTCCCCTTCGGGTGGGGTGGCTTTGTCCTGCGCTGCCACTACTTCCAGCCCCACAGTGGCCTCTTGGTCTGGCCTGTGCCCTCCCAGATGCTGAACTCGTTCCTTGTCCTAAGGAGAAGGAGGCTGGTTTTCCAAATGTGGGGGATGCGAAGAAGTGGGCGTCAGGTCCCAAATCCACAGTTGCCCCCGCCCCCCTCTTCCCCCCCGCCCCCCCGCCCAGAAGAGAGGATGTTGTGGCCTCTTATGCAAGGCTGTCTTTGGCATGGCGGAGCTTGGGTCTGCCCCAGCAGCGATTAGGTCATGTTATGGCTGGCGGCCTGCTTTATAAATCAGTTTTAGGAGCAAGAAGGCTCAGGTCAGTGTACATAGTCCAGAGGATTGCTTCTGCCACTTCCAAGGCAATAACCAGGGTGGGGGCCCCCAGTACCCAGCCAGATGGACCTTGTGGCAGGGGCCCCAGGATCCTTACCTAAGTACACACACCCAGGCCTCACACCCATCTTTTCTCCCCAGCGGCTTTCTTCCAGGACTGCATCTCAGAGCAGGACCTCGATGAGATGAACATCGAGATCATCCGCAACACCCTCTACAAGGTAGTGCCCCCGCCTCCTCTCCCCTCCTCATGAGTCGTGGGGGGTTGGCTTGCAGGCCGACAGGCTGTGGGCGTGGTGGCCTGCGATGTATGTGGGGTGCTGGGGCAGGGCGCAGCTGCACCAGACTCTCCGCCTGGGGGCTTCTCCGCTCACTTTCTGGCTCCCGCGATGGGCACAAGGCTGCATGGAACAGGTTCTCCATCCCCAGATGCCCACGGCGGCCTCGATAAGATCAGCAGGCGTGGCGGGTGCTCCGCGGCTTGGCTTGTCAGAGCTGGCTCCCGGGTGACTGCTCTCCCCGATCCCACAGGGTCACGGGCTACCACCCAGGCCTTAGCTCTCAGCTCTCCCACCTGGACTGTTGCCAGCAAGTACAGGCACGTGAGCAGAGCCACGGTGTGCTCAGTTACGGTGAGAGAGGGACCCAGCCAGGTCCCCCTGTCAGGTGCCCAGGCCAGAGCCAGTGTCCTGTGCCTTCATCCTCACCCCCCACCTGCCTTCTGCTTCCCACCAGCCTGTGCCGTGGGCTGGTGACCCCTGGAGGAAGAGAGGGCTTGGGATTCCTAGGTCTGCATTGTCCTGGCTTAAAGAGATGAAGGGCAGAGCCGGCCAGGGACAGTGAGGGACATTTGGGATCGATTGGGCTATCATTGTGGTACCAGGACCCCGGAAGGGTTGCAGCCAGGAGCATGGGTCAGCAGGCTGAGGTTAGCACTGGCCAAGGGCCCTGCTGACCTAACCCTGAGAACATCCGTCTATTGGCTCTTTATAGCGAGGGTCCTCTCCTGCCCTGGTCGGAGTGAGGTGGCTGCCTCCTGCCTGCATCCTAAGCTCAAGCCCTCCAGTCGTCCTGCAGGGGTGGGGCCAGAGTGAGAGGGAGTCTGGTGGTAGAGAAGGACCTACCTGGGGTGCAGTGGTGGGCAGGGGAGCAGCACATGCAGAGCGAGCATGGAGCACGGGCCAGTGGCAAGCGGCTTGTAGAAGTCAGGCTCCAGGCGAACAGCAGCAGATAAGTCTGGAAAAAGAAGCAGGCGCAGGGTCACGTCGCCCAGGGCCGTGAATGTCTGTCTGGTCAGGAGTTTGAACTTTATCCCGTGTGTAGGGCCGGCAGTGAAGGTTTCCCACCGCTCAGAGTATCTTCAGAAAACCCCTCTGGTGGCAGTGTGGAGGACAGGGCAGAGGGGACAATGCCAGAGGGAGGGAGACTCAACCTCTTTCATCCTCGGGGCCTGCCTTATCAGTGTCATTTGTAAGCTGAGGACACTGAGGGTGCAGAGGTAGAATGGGTTGCCTGAAGCCACTTGCTAGACACCGAGAGCATTGGGGATCACACCTGGCTCAGCCTGATTGCAAAGTAAGCGCTCATCCAGCCGCTAGCGGGGAGGCAGGCTAACGATTAGAGAGAGAGAGAGAGAGAGAGAGAGAGAGAGAGAGAGAGTGTGTACTCTTGCGCGCCCAGCTGGCCTGTTGCCGGGATCCCTGCCCTGACACAGGGTGAGGGGTGCGGCTGTCCCCCCAGCCTTACCCACACCCTCACCGGGCCTGACTGGTTCTACCTGGAGTCACTGGTGAAGGCTGCCTGGGCACCAGCTTGTAAACATTGATCCAATGCTGCAGGCACCGTGCCAGGACCGCCCGCCCAGCAGGCAATGTCCCAGCCCAGTGGCCACAGATGGGAGATTAGGCGGACCCTCCGCCGCCTACCGGGTGGGAACAGCGGTTAGCTGGCACACTCCTCCAGGGCACAGGGTGGGGGTGGGGATATGACCTTGGTACCTGGGCCTTTGGGGTCCTGCCAGTTTCTTCATCTACCCCGGCCTCCAGAAGAGAGTCTGGGTCTGTCCACCAGCCTCCTTCCCCTTGGGGTCAGCCTGTCTGCATTAGCATCCCCCATGGGGAAGAACTGCAGACCCCACTCACGGGATGGAGCAGGCCTGGGGATTTGGGTGCAGCCAGTGTGGCGGGCCACAGGGAAGGAAGGAGCTGGGGACAGTGCTAGAAGGACTGAAAGGTACCCCCTGCCCTGGTAGATTGGGCAGCTGTTTCCGCCGCTCTCTCTTTCCTGGAAATCCGCTGTGACCCCTTCCCCCTTCCAGTTTCTCCCTCCCTGCCCTGGACTTTGGTTTTCTGTGACCCAGTGGTCACTCAGGCCTTCTCTGAGCCCAGCTTGCCCGGTGCTGCTGGCCAGGTTGGGCTGGGCTTACTGACTCCCAGGCCTCATCTCACCTCCTCCTGGGGCAGCACAGCTGGTGGCCCAAGTCAGCTGCTGGTGGGTGCAAAGGTCTCTGCACCTTGGAGGGCAGGCAGCCCTTGGCATGGGAAGCTTCCCACGCCTCCTAGCCCTTGCCCCAGAGTAGCCCGTGAAGCCAGAGTCCCTGTGACTGGCCACCCGATGGGGCTCAGGAGGGTCTAAGTGCGGGGAGCTCTCCAGGAAAGCTGCAGGACCATCCCTTCCCTGACAGAGAGAGGTGGGGGGGGGAGGAAGCCTGTGCGGCTACTTTTAAGAGCGAGTGCTGGGGGCCTGACCTGTCTCCTCAGGCCCAGCAGATGCAGGAAGTGCTTGTCCCCCCACACCCCCACTCCGGCAGGCAGCTGCAGGTCCGAATGTGGGGTCATGGCCATTGCTCTGCAGGGCTGATGTCCAAGGGGGCAGTAATCACCTCTCAGCAGGAATCGGGTTGACAGTTTGGTTCCTACTGAGTGATGCCTGGGGTGGGAGGAGGAGGAGGTGTTCTGTGAGGCGGAGGCCGGGCAGGGCTAGGGCACCCAGGCCAGGCCAGCTCCATGCACTCTCAGGAGTAACCTCTCCTCACCAGCCCATCGGCAGGAAGTTTTCTGGGACTGAGGAGAGGTCTGGGGGAAAGGCAGACAGGATAATAGAGAAAGACAGTCTCCCTCTTAGCCTGGCCTTCTGTGGGATGAGGACGTGGGGGGCACTGCACCAGGGAGCAGACAGTTGGCCAGAAATTGCTGTCACTCCTGGGTTGGGGACCAGGCACCAGGCTGATGCTGCTTGGCTGGTTAAGGGTTGGAGTTTGTGGCTCTTACAGGGCTCTGACGTGGGGCTGCCACGGACAATCCAAGGACTGGGGAGGGGAACACGAACTATGAGGAGGGGGCCTGGGAAGGGCCCCCCCCAGCACTTCCCCTCGTCTCCCTGCTTGAATTGAACAAGCCCCATGCTCTGTGCAGGCCTACCTGGAGTCCTTCTACAAGTTCTGCACGCTGCTGGGCGGGACCACGGCTGACGCCATGTGCCCCATCCTGGAGGTAAGCGCCCGCCCTCCCGCCTGCCGGTCCCCGGGGAAAGACAGGCCTGCGGGAAGCCCTGCCAACTGACTGGCTATTGCCTTCCTCCCTCCTCTCTCCTCCCCTCTGCTCTGGCCCCACAGTTCGAAGCAGACCGCCGCGCCTTCATTATCACCATCAATTCCTTTGGGACAGAGCTGTCCAAGGAGGACCGTGCCAAGCTCTTTCCGCACTGTGGGCGGCTCTACCCAGAGGGCCTGGCGCAGCTAGCGCGGGCCGATGACTACGAGCAGGTTAAGAACGTGGCCGACTACTACCCGGTGAGTGCCCTGGCTGCAGGACCAAGGGCGGGCATGGTGACACTTGCATCCCCACCCCACCTCCAACAGTGCCCTCACGCTCTCACTTCCCACCGCTCTCCTGGGCCAGGAGTACAAGCTGCTTTTTGAGGGTGCAGGCAGCAACCCTGGAGACAAGACCCTGGAGGACCGCTTCTTTGAGCATGAGGTGGGTGCCAGGCCTGCCCGTCACAGGGAGGGTTTGGTGGCTCAGGCCTGACCCTGGTCACGGCCACCTGCACACCGTGCCTGCCTCTGTCCACAGGTGAAACTGAACAAGCTGGCCTTCCTCAACCAGTTCCACTTCGGTGTCTTCTACGCCTTCGTGAAGCTCAAGGAGCAGGAGTGTCGCAACATCGTGTGGATCGCTGAATGCATCGCCCAGCGCCACCGCGCCAAGATCGACAACTACATCCCCATCTTCTAACGCCCGGGCCCGAGGCTCCCCGGGAGTGTGTGTCTGTGTGCGATGTGACCACGGCTCGCCCGCCCGCCCTGGGAGTGTAGCACGTTGTCCTGGCAGCTGCCCAGCTCCCCTGATCATCTGAGACTGCTCTGGGGCCTGGGTATGTGCTCCCCTGACCAAGGATAGACCAAGTCCCCCTCCAGATCAAGCCCTGTTTACAGCTACCCACATGGCTCAGAAGCATGTGGCCACTTCTGTGCCCCTCCAGAATGAGAACCCCTAGTAGCAGAGTGAGCCTCCTCACCCCTCTGTGGGTCACTCCCAGAACCATGGCCCGGGGGGAACTGTGTGTGTGTCTTCGGGGCGTGGGGGAAGCAGCTGTGCGTCCCTCCCCCTCAGCCCTGCTCCTCTGAACAATAAACTGCCCTAAGCCCCGTGTCCGCTGTCTCCTTTGGGGCTCCCAGCTGCCCTTGTGTTCACCCTTACTGAGCCCACCCCGCCTGCTTAAGCCTACTGCCCCCCTCAGTCGCTGGCAGTGGCTCTGGCAGTGACAGTCCCAGACTGGCCCTCTAAGGAGCAGAGCAGCCAGATTCCTCAGGGCGGGGGCGCCACTGGGGGAGAGCGCCATCCCCTGCTGGAGGCCTGGGTCCCGGGGAGCCCCGAGGCTTCCCTATTGGCTGCATTGAGTTCCCCCATCCCCCAGGTCAAGGTTATCACCCCCGTTTCACTAGGAGGAAACTCAAACCTATGGATAATGGTCTGGCAAGGTCAGTGAAGACGGAAGGTGAGAACCAGAGTCTGTACCCAGAGCCTCTTTCCCCAGGTAGTACACAGCCTGTCATCCCTCCAAACACAGGGCCTCCCCCGTTCTAGGAGAAATAGACATTTATTTAAAAATGGCAGTCAGGCAAGTAGGATGTGCAGCCTCCCTGTGGCCGGGGGGGCTGGGGGTGGGTGGTCAAGGCCCTAATTCTTGAGCCAGTCAAGAAACAGTTGGGAGTTACCCTTTGAATAGCAGCACTGAGGCACTAGTGCTGAGAAATAACCTGAGGGGGTCCCCACCTACCCTGTCACTTAGTTTGCAGAGGCACTGACTATGGGGACCTGTCAAAGGCTACAGCTACGTCTTGCACCGAACTCCCCATCCAGCCGGGTTCGCCGAGCTGCAGGGTGAGCGCGTGCCCCCATTTGGGCTCATGAAGCAGTAGAGAGGCCCAGAGGTGCGCTGGGAAGCCTTAGCCTCACCAGCCTGCCCTGGGGTACCGGCAATGGTGGGGGGGCTGGGGTCTTTAGGGCAGACTGGGGTCACCATGCCCAGAGGAGGCGCCAGGGCTCACGGGACATCCTCTGCTGGAACAGCCGAGAGCAGGGATGCACACTGCTCACTGGGCCGCCGTGGGGGGAGGGCCTGGGTTTGGGTTTGGGTCTGGGACCTGGGCGGGGGCAGAGCCAGGCTGGCCAGGCCGCAGCGCACTGGGCAGGCAGGGGCTGATGAAGAAGGCCTGCAGGAAGCGGCGCCGCAGGCCCTCGGGCAGGTAGTGGTGGATGAAGTACATGAGTCCCACGCCCCGGCCCGGGTAATAGCGGCTTTGCGGCTGGGCTGCCAGCAGGGCCTCGATGATGGCATCCACGACCGGGCTGAGGTCGGGCAGCGCCAGGCTCAGCGAGTGCAGGAACTGCCCGTGCGCGTGCTCGATGTAGTCCTCGCCATAGGCCTGCAGCAGCTCCTGGGGCAGGCTGCTCAGCAGCAGCCGTTTGCGCCGCTCCCAGTTGCTCACATTTTTCACCGACTCTGGAGACAAAGTGAGAGAAGCGAGGGGTCAGCTAGAGAAGCCAGCTCATCAGCGACCCGCTTCCTGCCAAAGCCACACCCATTCCAACCAGTCCCCGCCCCCTCCCCCCCAGTCACCCCTCTTTTCCAGCCCTAGACCGTGACCTGCCCCCCAAACACTGACCCTCACCTGTCTTGAAGCAGCCAGGCTGGATGACGCTGACCTTGACCCCCCAGGGCAGGAGTTCACAGTTGAACGTGTCCATGAGCAGCAGCATGGCCGCTTTGGAAGTCCCATAGGCCCCCAGGCATGGGTAGGGCATGTCTCCTGGGGATTAATGGGGGAGTTGGGGGGGACAGCTCAGCCTGGGCTGGCAGCTCCTACATCCCTCCCCGCGGAGGGGCTCCTTTTTCCTGCTGCGGCAGCGTGGGGGTGCACTCACCTGCCGGGCTGCCCATGGACACGATGCGACCCCTGGAGCGGCGCAGAAGCGGCAGGAGGCCCTTGGTGAGCTGCAGCGTGCCGAAGAAGTTCACCTCCATGCAGCTGCGGAACGTGGCCAGTGGAGACAGCTCCGCGTCGGCCACGATGTCGTTGAGGCCGGCGTTGTTGACCAGGCCCCACAGGCCTGAGGGCGGGGAGCAGGGAGGGAAACGATGGGTCAACCCCTGCCCCTTCACACCCACCCTGCCGCACTTCTCCGGGAGCCGTGCCCGCTGACCTGTGCTGGTGGTGTGCGCCTTGGTGAACTCCAGCGCGCGGCTAATGTCCCCGGGCTTGGTCAGGTCCATCTGCAGCAGCCTCAGGTTGGGGGAACAGGAGGCGCGCAGCTCGAGGGCGCCGGGGCTCTCCAAGTCCAACACGGTGGCCAGCACCTTGAAGCCCATGGCATCCAGCTTCTTGGCCGCCTCCTTCCCAAAACCAGAGTCACAGCCTGGCCAGGGCAGGGCGAGCCAGTGAACTCCCACTGTGGCCTCGTCCAGCCTGAGCCAACCCCAGCATCGCCAGGGACCAGAGGGGATCCAGGCCTGACACCCCCCCTGCCAGCGGTCAGCAGCCCGCCCTCCCCTCTCAGGCCCCTCTCTGGCAGGCTTTGCCCCCTGGCTGAGCCCTTGAGCATCAGCTCTTTCACAGCTGTCACCTCCCTGACTCCCCATAGCAGCCCCATCCATCCTGGCTTATGAGCCCCCACTTTCCAGGTGAGGAAACCGAGACCTGGTATTGCTAAGTTGCTTCCCAAAGTCACTCAGCCGGCAAAGAGTAAGGTGGGGACTCTATTCCAGGTCAGCCTGAGACCCAGTTCTAGTCCTCGGGTCCTTCTGCCTGTTTGATACACCAACTTTCTGCTCAAATGGTCCGTGTGACTGCACGGCCTCCCTTTCTTGCTGGCTGCCCTTGCCCAGGCTTCTTCTTCCCACCTGGACACTGAGGCAGCCCCCTCTTTAGTGCTGCCCCCTCTTTAGTCCCGCCCCATCTTCATTCCGAAGCGGCCAGAAAGACCCTTCCAAAAACGACACTATAGCTGCTGCAGAAACCTCCGCAGGCTCCCACAGCGAGCGGGATGCAGCCCAAGCCCTCTGCTCCCATCTTCCAGGCGCTGCCCAACCTGCCTCCCCAACCTCAACACCCACCCCCTGACTGTTGTTCCAGGCCAGCAGGAGGCCCATCCCCACCTCCCCCTGACCCCCACCCTTGGAATTTCAATCAGTGGCCACAGGGAGGCATTCTCCGAGCTCCAGACCACTTGCCCCCAGGACAGGGACCGTGATGGATGGAGAGAACAGACCTGCATTTTAATCCCTTCCCAAGCCCACCAAGTGTGACCCGAGGTCAGTTACCGGCTTGGAGACAGAGCTTCCGGCCTTTGGTATGCGGAGGGAAACCACCAGGCAGAGCCGGCCAGCGTGGCGTCCGATAAGCCCCTGCTTCCTTGATGGTTCCCATTCCCACCCGGGTTCCTCGCCGGCCTTCCCCTGAGCAGAGGCTGCAGGGCCGATCTGCACTCGCCCCTGCCACGAGGCAGGCAGCAACGCAGCAGGGCAAGGGGCTTTGCGCTGGGCTTGGTGTGGCTGGGGGCCTGCCAGCCAGTCCAGGCTGGGGCCAGGGGAGGAGGGGTCCCTTCCCGGGTAAGTCTAGCTGGGGCGGGGGAGTGGGCGCGTGTGTGTCCATTTGCCTAAGCAACACCCTCACCCCAGCCCCACCCCAGAGCAGACAGGTCCTTCACCAGAAAACGGGGCCTCCCAACCCAGTTAATGACACCTTGCACCCGGTCTTACTCACCTGCACACACATTCCTGTACATACCTCCAACCTACCTGCGGTGAGCAACGCACTGGCTCACTCCCAGGAGCCCCCTGCCACACATCTGTGCACAGAGAGGCACTCAAGGTGCCCAGCCACTCAGCCCAAACCCCGACCGACCGCAGGGCGGGGCCGCTCAGTAGCCTCGGCCAGTGGTTCTCAGGAAGGGGCAGGTGGCAGGTCCGGCAGGTGGGGCAGCACCTGGTCCCCTGCTGCTCGCACAGTAATGAGGTGAAGGACCTCCAGAGTTTGGGGCGCTGGGAAACTCAGAGGCTTACAGCTGATGCTTAGATGGGAGAGATGGGCAGTCCTCTTCCCCTCCCCCATGTGGGGCTTTGCAACCAGGGGGGGGGGTCTCAAGTCACAGAAGGCATCCCTCCTCACACCTGCCTCTCAGACTCAAGGCTAGAAGCAAGCAGAACCAGGGGCGAGATCTCAGGAAAGACCCAGTGCTTGCAGATAGCTGGGTTCTGTTGAGACAGGAGGGGAGCTGGCCCGTCTCTGGGGGCAGATCACCATCTAGTCCCTACTTCATACCAGGTGGCTCTGTCATCTTTCTTCCTCAAACAACCGAAAGTGAGATCCCCTAAGTCTTTACACTGCACCCTAAACTCCTGTCTCCCCCCATCCAGCCCGAGCCCTGCTCTATCTCCACTCTCTTTGCTTGAAGCCCAAAGTCCTCGTGCCCCCCTCACCCCCTCTCTGCACAGTCTGGATTCTCGCTCAGCATTCGAGGCCCCACCTGCGGAAAGAAGCACATCCCCCCACATCCCAGCAGCCAGCCTTCTTGTGGATTGTCCCCTGTCCAGACCATGCTCATTCCTGCCTTAAGCCTCGTTCCACACCCTTTGTCTCACTCAGAACACCTCCTCACTCCACCTATCTCCGCCCGTCCGCCCGCCGAGGCCCAGCTCAAGCATGGCCTCCTCTGAGAAGTTCTCCAAACTCCAGCTGATCAGGCAGGGACCCCTACTGGCCTGAGGTCCCCGAGAAGCCAGTCTGGTGGCCGCCCCCCGACCCAAGTCCAAAGTCAAGGCAGAGCCCTGAGCACCTGTCCAACGCCAGTACAACCCCGTCTCCAACAATGGGAGTTGGGGAGAGACCAGGTTGCCTCCCCCCCATACAATGGAGCCAGTGCCCCCTGGCCTTTCTCCCCCTCCTCACTTCCGGCTGGGCCTCGGCCCCCCTCTCCCTCCCCTCGATCTGGTGACAGATTTATTCCCTGCTCCAGACAAAGGGAGCTCAGCCCGGGCGGCCAGAGGCACCTGAGCCCAACTCTCCGAGGCCTCGCGCCTGGGCACAAAGGACCAGGAGGAGTGGGGGTTGGGGTGCAGACGAGACTCTCTCGGTAGCTTGAGGGTGGTCAGCTGGACCTCAGAGGCGCCTGCATGCCCAGCTGTTTCTCATGATGACCTCAAGCTTTCCTGGATTCCAAGGGCACCGGCCAACTCAGTGGGGAGGGTCCCCAGGGCACATCTCTGGCCGCGGGGGAGAGATGAGGCATCATCCCACGTGGGGATGGATGGCAGGCAGCGCTCAAGGAATGACCGTCCACGGAAGCCCCTCGGAGACTGCTCTCTTGGAGAGGGGGCGAAGCAGAAACCCCAAACTCCAGGAGACTCTCTTTCTCAGCCATCAGTTTCCCCAGCGCACCTGCCCACTCCCTCCCCGCCCCGTTCTCGCTCCCACACACACCGCAGCTGCAGGTAGTTCACCGAGACTTAAGGAGGTGCTTTGCCTTCCTACTTGGTCCGCTCCCTGCACCCGGGGGAAGGGCACTCCGCTGCTACTCCTGCGCTGGGTGCCCTCCTCGCCTTGGCGTGCCCACGGGGAGCCCTCCGGGTGTCCGGTCCCGCCCTGCAGCCTGGAATCCCCACGCTCCGCGCCCCGCGCACTCACCGGTGATGAGCACCGCGCGAGTGGCCACGGGCAGGCGTGGCGGGCGCGCCAGGCAGGACAATGCGATCCAGCCGGCAGCGGCCAGCACGGCGAGCGCAGCCAGCGGGGGCAGCAGGCGCTGGCACAGCCAGTCGAGCGC
>PVJN01034652.1:0-22622 GCA_004026805.1 Lasiurus borealis | reverse complement strand
TGCAGGACATGTTCAAGAAGTAACCGCCCTCCTGCCCGCCCCCACCCACCTGTTCCTCTTTTTCTTTTCGGTTCTTTCTTTTCCTTTGGTTCGGTTAAGTCTCAGTTCTGACAGGGAAAACCTCAGTTGGCCTCTGCCCACCTGTCCCTGGCTAGGGGCTCCTCTCCTTAGCACTCCCTCATCCACCCTTCATCCCGCCTGGGGTATCCAACCCCCCACCTCACACCCACGTTTCTCGGAAAAGGGAAGACAGCTGTTCCCCAGCAGGGGCATTATGTCCAGTGTGGGAGGCACTGGGGGCCCTCTTCTAGAAGCCTGAGGTCCATGCTAGTGCGGTAACCCCCATACATTCCTTCATGCACCCCACTGCCAGGAGGACCACTGTCCCCAGCCAGCCAAAGCAATGACACATTCCAGCCCTGCCCAGCATGCTGACCTTTGGCCTCTGACCCCCGGTGGGCTCCAGGTCAGGGCAGAGGTTCTGGGTTGTCGCGCTCTGAGGAAGGGAGTCGGGGTAAGCCTGCCCTGTGTGGGCCCAGCCTAAGGGGCCCCCGTATTCTGGGAAGGAGGCTGAGGCTCTCCTTCTTCGCTCCCCCTGGTGACACCCAGGAGTCCCCCTGGGTGCCCCCCCTGCCCCAACCGCCGCCTGAAAAGGTACAGCCCCCACAAAGCCAGTCCCTCCAAACGGATCCTCTTTGGACTTTAACTCATCTGTGGAGGGGCCCAAGGTAGGGTAGCTCCTTGTTCCCCCCACCCTCCACTTAGATCTGGGGGGCCCACTGCCAGTCTGGGCCCAGCTTGCCCAGACAAGGGGCTGCCCAGGCCCCCCAGAAAACACTTGGAGCCATCGGGCAGCGATGGCCCTTGCCATGGGACACCCCCCATTGGTGCAGCCAAGCTGCCCCCATTCCTATTCACCCCTCATTCCCACCACCCTGTCCTGTCTATGTGCTTCCAGGACCCCAAGGTCCCCTGGAGGACCCCTCCTGGCTAGAGCCCCAGGCCTTTGGGGAAAAGCCAGTCCCCACCTGACAGAAGGCATCTGTCCATTCATCTCATCGGCCAAGAACAAGCTCTCCTCGGGGATGTGGGAGACGTGTTTTTCCTCCCACCACAGAGGTCAAGACCTCTCGCTCAGTCAGTTTTGTGAGAACTGAGGACCGCGGAGCAACGAGAGAGGAAATTGTGTGTCCATGCATGCACTGGTATGCATGGCAGAGACTGCATCAGCAATTGTGTGTCCAGAGAGTGTACATGTAGGTGTATAGTTAGAGAGAGGGAGAGAGAAAGAGAGTCTTGAGATTGTGAGTGTGTTAGTCATGTCCCTGTGTTAGAGATTGAGTGTGTTAGGCAGCCTGTATATGTGTGTGTGTTTGCTGGAGGTGGTATGTATGAGTTGATTTTGTGCCCTATGTGTGTACTAACCATTTTATGTGTGGGAAAGCTTGCATGTGTGAACTTGTATCTGCATGTGTTTTCAAAGAATCACGTGTGTTAGGAATGAGGGGTATGTGTTAGATGTTGTAGAAATGTGTATGAGAGTTGTCAGTTGTGCTAAGACTGTCATGTGCATGTATGTGGCTCTGAAAAAAGCAGGTGTGTGCAGAACGAGCTCTTGGAGAGAAAAAATATGGGCCAGACGCCTCCTCTTGGCCCCAAAACCATTGGTCACAAATAGCCACATCCAACAGGAGACCTTGTCCTTGGCCTCGAGTCCTCCCACCCTTGGGGGGTTCCTGCCTGAGGTCTCCACTGGGACAGATCCAGGCGGTGCCCCGAGAAGCCATGCTGGGCCCCAGCCAGGGCCTACCCCCAAAGCTGGGGCTCGGGAGGGGGCGACTTGCCTGCCCCTGATGCCCCTGCCCCATTGGCCCCAGTTTGCATTCTGCAGGTTTTCCATTTTAGTGGATTTATGCTTTTATTTCAGAGAGAGACATGTGTCTTCTCTGTCCGTTTCCAATAGTTAAAGCCATATCAGTTAGACTGCAATACTTTAGAGACGAGACAAAATAACCCATGTGTTTAGGGAACCAGAAAAGTCCCCTGGTCTGTCCCTTCTCGGGGAGCAGGGCCTCAGCAGCTCCCGCTCCCTGGATCTGCCCTTCCCCCTCACCCCCGCCCCTTCCCTGTGCCCACGTCCTGCCCCGCACGGGGCCTGTCTCTGTCTCTGTGCCTGTGTCTGTAATGGGGAGCCACCTTGCACCCCTATTGTCTGCTTGTCTCAGTTTGTCTCTTATCCTGGGCAGGATGGTCATTCTCTAGAGCCCTCGGGTCCTGGAGCAGAGACAGGCAGGGCCCCGTCCAGGAGCCTTAGGCCTCCACGCATCCTGTGTGTGAGACCCCTGGACACAGGGGTGGATCCCGGGTGTTCAGAAAGGTCTCCCCGTTGACAGGGACCCACTGGTCTTGAAGGTGGGGCCAGGGCACAGACCATGCTAAATGGACAGTGGAGACCCAGGTCATTTCAGATGAGCAGGGAACCCCGGCATACAAGGTATTTCAGGGGAGTTTGAGGGCCTCAGAGCCGCCGAGGACATCCTGGTGGCCTCTGAAGCCCTCTGCACCCCCAGAGTGGGCTCAGGGCTTTTCCCACAGGAGTGTGCCCCCCGGGCTGGCTGGCTTAGTCTGGGACAACCTCCCAGACTCTCCAGACCCCCGTAGCCTGGTCCCAGCGGCAGGACTGGCGGTCTCTGGGAGGTGGGAGCGAGGAGAGGAGTTCAGCCTGGGGCCGCCCTGGCTCTCCCCACCGCCCGGTGGCCCCTCTCAGGCCCCGGAGGACACGATGACTATCATTCCTGACAGACTTGACTGTGGAGAGCAGCCAGCGGCAGCACCCTCGGGAGGAGACAGTCCGTGTGGAGGGCTGCAGCAGGGCAGGGATAATCACATGATGTGCCTGGGGCAGGAGCCGTGTGTCCCACGGGATGGGAGGGGATGAGTGTGTCGCAAAAATGGGGCGACGTGCATGTGACAGACTTGGGGGCCGGGTGGGGAGGGAGAGGCTCCAGAATTCAGCACACACACAATATACATAGCAGACACCCCCCAGCTAGGGATATAGGAAGAGTAGTCGTTATAAATGGGGAGAACAGAGCAAGATGCAGGGAGTGCGCACTGCCCGAGGTGGGTGTGTGGACTTTCCGAGGAAGGCCCCTGACATACTGCGGGCCCGGGAGGCCACCGCCGGAGAGGAGGGACCGGGCCTCTCTGGCTTTGCCATGTTCGGCACCCGAGACAGCCAGGAGGTGGGCATCCTCCACTCTGGTCCAGAAGGTCCTGGAGGGGGTTCTTACCAGCAAAGCCATATGGGGTCTCCTCCAAACACAAGCAGGAAGTCAAGAGACCCACCCAGGTGTGTGTGTGATAGAAAGATAGATGATAGATTGATGCATTGCATGGATGGATGGATGGACAGGCAGGCAGGCAGGCAGATAGATAAAAGGGGAAAGAAGGGGCAAGAGAGACAGAGAACAGAAGGCTATCAGTCCAGGGCCTTCGTGTGGGCAAAGAAGCCACCCAACAGTTGGTGGTTAGAGTGTAATCAGACCCCAAGCGCCAAGAGCCCCCGGCACCCAGCTGGCAGGGTTGCTGTCCCCACCACCCAGTTGCTCCATCCTGCTAGGATCCACAGGCCCTTGACTGCACAGGGGGCGGGGGTCCAACTGGCTCAGAGGAGGGGACGTCTCCCAGGCCTAACGATTCGCCTCCCACCACGTGCACCTGCTCCCCTCTCCGCTCCTCTTCCTGGTGAAGAGCCGGGAGGTGCTCGTGCTGGTCCTGGGTGCCGGCGGGGGTCCTGGGGAGGCCCCGGTGAGGATGACCATCCTGCTCGCGCGCGGGGGTATCCTTTTCCCATATCTGTGCTGTGTCTTTGTTGCTCTGCTTCCTTTAAATGTGTCAGTGCCTGGGGGAGGGGAGGGGCACCCCTTATGCCCCCCTGAACCTGACCAAAAGCCATGGCTGTTGCTCCCCCTTTGTATGACGCAGATGCTAACATGTACCAACCCAACCATGACAACAAAGAAAAGACCTTGTACAGCAGCTCTGGGTCTGTCTGGTCTCTTCTGTCCATCGGCACCCACCAGGCTACACGGGGGACCAGCTGGCACGAGGGGGGCTGACCCAAGAGAAAAACATCAGTTTTAGCCTCGCTTCTGGCCGGAACGCCGTGGAAATGACCTCAGAAATCAACCAAGACCACAGTCAGGGGTGGGCTCGGAGATTCAGGCCACTCACGTCCTGCCCTTCAAAGCCACTGTACAACCTCAGGAGCTGGTGGTGCAGCCTGGTCACAGCACCCACACCCCGGCTCTGGCCACTCCAAGCTCCTCGGTGTGACAGCTGGCACAGACCCAAGTCACATGGATGAACAAGGTCTGCCCTTGGTCATCCCACCAACATGGATGGAGCTCCCACTCTGCCAGCAACAGGAGGCTGGGGCCACAGAAAGGACCTCCCTCAGCATCGCTCCTGGACCCAGACATTTCCCAGCTACTCTCACTGCCCTCCACCATCACCCTGCCTTACATGTCTCGTCTTTTCATATCCCTACACACTGGTCCCCCAGACACTGCCTCTTCCCTCCCACTCCTCCTATCCCCACCACCCACCCGGCCTAGAAAACGGACCAAAAACAACACAAGCATAAGCACATGACTCCTCTTCCCAACACCCACCATGGTCGATAGGATAACATCAAGGTTGTCAAATGGCTCGATGCTATGGCCCCAACCTGCTAGGTCAGACCCACACCAACTCTGTGCTCCAAGCATGCCCACACGTACCACGCTGTTTCCTGTTTACATACTCCGTCCCTGCTGCCTGGAATGAATGCTCCCCTTCCCCTCCCTGGTGCACCCCTCTAAAATCTCAAGACGCAGCTCAGAGGTCACCTCTTGAATGAGGCCCACCCGGACACAGCCCCTGGCCAGCTGCCCACCTCAGGGTCTGCTGCTGCTCTCAGACAGTGCTGGCTTTGCTGGGGGTTCTCCCACCTGGCAGAGTGGTCTTGAATAAGCCACTTGACTCCTCTGGGTGTTTGTTCCTGAGGAAAAGGGGGTAACAGTAACTGTTCTGCTTTCCACAGTTGTGAGAAGTGAATGGGGTCCTGCACCCACACTCTTAGCACAGCGTGTCGAGCATTTAAGGAGTGGCACTTTGCAAAGTCTACTGTAACGTATGCCACTGCACGTCTCTCTTGCTAACTTGGGAGTCCTATCAGGGGAGCAGGGGCTAGTGCCCCAGTGCCTTCCAGCACCCACCAGAGTCCACCCTACAGTGTCCAACATCCCCTGGCACCCTGATTCACATCCCAGAACCCCGGGGCTGACTAGGGGCCCCAGCAATCAGTCTCTGTGTCATTCACTTGGTGGCCAGTCACTTTGCCTTTAGCTCTCTGCACCTACTGGGCAGTGGGGGTGTGGAGGTAGAACCTGACCCTCCCCCTTGTCTATGCCCTGACATCACCACTCCTGCCTGTCCCCAATCTGCCCATGACCCTGGGAAAGTGGTCTCAGTAGCAGGTCCCCTGGACTCTGAGTCGGGAGAGTTCAGTGTGCAGTGAGGAGATGCAACCAGAGGAGAAGGAGGGCATCCCAGGCAGAGAGGGGCTGGCATGGACAAAGGCCGGGAGGAGACAAAGGCGGTCCAACGTGAATGGAGACACAGGACTGACGGCAGGGCTCGGTGAGAAACTGGGACATCAAGCAGGGGGCCACGCATGGAGCGTGCACTTTCCCTGCAGGCGACAGGGAGTCAATGAAGGATCTTGAGCAGAGGTATGACGTGACATGATCAGATGTGCACATTGTGGAAGATGAACTGGGAGTTAGCTGAGGAAGCTGTGAGCCCCGGGATGCGCTGGTGCAAAGTCAAGGTGGCAGATGTTGAGGCCTGACCGGAGGCAGTGGCAACGGGGCAGGGAGAAGCAAGCAGGTTAGAGGGACATAGGAGGCCAATTTGGCAGGACTTGAGGACTGGATGTGGGGACAGCAACGTGGACACACCAATGCCTGTGTGTCCATGTTGGCTGCTCCATTCTCCATAGTCTGGAGTGCTCGTGGGAGACGGGTCCGCGAGCAAACAGTGAGCTGGGTTTGGGCTCTGAGGGGAGTGCCGTGGGCAGTACTCTCCCCACACTGGAGGACAGGACAAGCACAGACCGGACTTCATGTGTTCCCTCCACCCCATCTCCCCCACCCCCACCCCAGCAGCCCTGGCCATTTCCCAAGCACAGGACATCAAGAAGCCTGGGATGGGACGGAGTTCCCAAGCCCCATCCATCCTCCCGTGTCCCCACGGCCCCCTCGGTGCCTCTCTGGTAGCCAGCACTCCCTGCGAGCATCCCCCCTGGTGGGAGCCTGTGACAGTGAAAGCGGGCCCAGCTTCCTCCCACACCACAGGTGACGGGAGGCAGGCGGTTAATGAAGCTGCTCCGGCACACCTTTAATTGGCTGCAAAACCCTGATTCCAGCCACTCACTTAGCACTTGTAATTAATTGGGGCTTCTTGCCTGACCTGAGACATGATTGGATACCCCCAAGGACGAGGTTTTCTCAGCTGGGATCCTCCAGCTGGAGTCGTCTCTCCACACAGGCTTCTCCGGGACTGGAGACAGGCTCCAGCCCTTCCTCTCTGCGTGAGCTCCTGCAGGACAGGGTGCTTGGCGCCCCCATCCCCCGCCTCCACCCCCTGCCTCTCCCCTGCCTCCAAGCACAGAGGTGCACGGCATACAGGTTCAGTGGGCGGGGCCAGAGCTGGTGTTACCCTGTGCTTGAACTCCAGTGGTCTCCAGCTCTCAGCCACATCAACTCCTCAGTGCTCTCATAGTGAGAGGCACCTGGCCTGACCCCTGTCTACACGAGGGTCAAACAGCCCATCTTACAGTTCATGGAGGGAGGGGGGTGACGAGGGAAAGGAGGGAAGGCAAGGGAGCCTCCACTTACTAAGCCCCTGTTACATGCCAGCCACAGGGCTGGGTGCTCTACAGGTTCTGCCTCTGCTCATCGGTGAGGTCGCCGAGGCTCAGAGGTAGAGGTGGACAACAGGAAGGAAAAGATGCTTCAGTTTTTTAACAAACCTGGCTTTTAATCCAGATTCTCTCTGTCCTGTCTTGGGCAGATGAGACAACTGCTCAGAACCTTGGTTTCCTTATCTTTAATAATACAAATAAATAAATAAATAAAAATAAAAGCAGTGAGTATAACCTTACCAGGGGCAGTGAGGGAATTAATTAGCTAAAATCACACCTGTAGATCCCCCACAGTGCCTGGCATGCAGCAGGTGCTTAAACAGTGACAGCTACCACTAGGAGGTACTACAATCACTATGGCAAGACTGATGAAGACAAATAAGACGAGCAGAGAAAAGGAGGGAGCAGACGTGAAAAGGATTAAGAAGAAGAATTATTTCAATCAAAATTCTCCCGTCATCCAAACAGTGAGTTGGGAGGCCTGGACTTAAAACCAGATCCGTCTCCTCTTCTCAGTGTAAAATACAGCCAAGGTCACAGTGAGAAGGAGGACAGACGGGACTAACTGTCTCTTCCAGGAAGCTCTCTTCAGCTCAAAAGAGACTCAGAAATGTGTATTGGTTATCTGCCACTGCATAAAAATCCTAAAACTTAGTGGCTTAATCTACTAAATTTCCCACAGTTTCTGAGGGTCAGGAACTCTGGAGTAGTTCTGGATTGCAATCAAGATGCCAGCTGGGGCCACAGTCTCATCAGAAGGTCTGTCTGAGGCTGAAGGATCCATTTTGACCATGGTTTGGTCACACTGCTGGCAAGAGCGCAAGGTGGAAGCTGCAAAGACTTTCATGAAGTCACACACCATCACTTCTACAGTGTCCTGTGGTCCACACAGACCAGCTCTGATGCACTGTGGGAGGATACAGTGGGCATGAACACCAGCATGGAAAATTATTGGGGGATGGGGACCATCTAGGAGGCCATCTTCCTCAAAACGCATAGCTCAGCCCACCTACAGATCTTTGTTCAGCCCCTGCTACACTCCCTCATTCATCCATTCCTGTGTGTCCTCAGCAAGCTCTTCCCCAGGTTCCTCCCCATGGCCACACACTGGCCAGGCGCTGCCTTTCACGCCCGAATGCGACACGGGCACAGGGGCTCAGGTCCAGGCGTGCACGCTAACACACCACCGAGCAGCATGTGCAAACATCGCGATTTTTCCCACACAGACCTGGTCCCAGGGCTGGCTTGTTATGTTAAAGCCACTTGACCTTGAGCTCATTATTTTACCTCTCAGGGACCCCAGACAGAGATAATGATACCTGTACTGCCGAGTTGTTGCAGCAAATGTATTAAAATGCCCCGTATACAGCAGGTTCTCAATAAATGATGGATAACACTATTAACATTAGTACTCTACATACACAGAGACTGTGCTCGCACACGTGGACAGCGGCCCCAGTTACGTCTCCCCTGTCCCCCAACAGAAGGCTGGGCTCTCCCTCCCCCGGGCCCAGTAGGGCCCCACCATGGCCCTGACCACCGGAGGCTCCCTGGCCACCAGCCCTCATCAGCAGCTCCAGCAGAGACCTCAAATTGCCCTGCCCTTGCTTAGCTGGGAAGCAAGAGCTCTTCTTGGCGCGTGGCCAAGATCCATTCTGTGAGAGCAAAGTAATCACCTCCTTGGCAGGTGTCCGGCGAGTGTGATAGAGACTTAGGACAAAAGTCTCCGCCCCCCCACGCAGGGCCAGGCTGCGGACGGCTCGCTCCTCCTGCGTGTGTGGGCCGCTCTGTGTGCCCCGTGCTTCGAGTGGCCTGATGCAGTGAGTGGCTCTCAAACTCTGCAGCCAAATAACCTGGGGAATCTTTAAAAAATACTGATGGGATCAAGCCCCCAAACATTCTGATTCAATTGGTTAGGGGTGCACTCTGGGTGGTGGTATTCTTACAAGCTCTCTGCGTGGTTCAAATGAGCAGCAGAGTTGGGGACCCGCTAGTCCCATCTGGGTGCGTGTGCCTCCACAGTAGTCACTTGCCCATTGTTCGCTGAGCACCTACAACATGCCCCGCGGTGTTCTCAAAGCTGGGGACATCACAGGGAGCAAAAGCACTGCCCTCATGGAGCTGACATCCTAGTCAGAGGGGGCAGATAAGAAACAAGAGAATAAGTAAACTACCTCTATATATAAAAGCCTAAGTGACCACCCGACCAGTAGCTATGACGCATACAGACCACCAGGGGCAGATTCTCAACACAGCAGCTGCTGAGCTGCGGTGACCTGGCAGCTGCAGTTCTAGGGTGACACACCCAGAACCAGAGAGGAGGGAGCCCAATTCCAGGGTGCATTACCTAAGAACGGCCCTCTTACAATCCGGGACCCCTCAGGAGATGATGGAGAGCCGATTGTGGCCCAATCCCCGCAGGCCAGGCCGAGAGATCCCACCGGTGCAAAACTCTGACTGGGCCTCTAATATAGTATGTTAGATGAGAATAAATGCTTCAGAAGTCACTTTTATTTTCTTTTTTATATTTTCTTACTGACTTCAGAGAGAAGGGTGAGTGGGGAGAGAAGAGACGAAGAAAGAGAGAGAGAGAGAGAGAGAGAGAGAGAGAGAGAGAGAGAGAGAGAGATAGGAGGATGATGAAAGAATTATTGATCAACTGCCTCCTGCACACCCCACATGGGGATCAAGCCCACAACCCAGGCATGTGCCCTGACCGAGAATCCAACCAAGACCTCCTGGTTCATAGGTTGATGCTCAACCACTAAATCCCACCAGCTGGGTCAGAGTCCCTTTTTGATGATGCCCAAGTCGCCCATATACCAGTTGATAGCATCTGCACCATCTACTGCTGACCAGCTTCTGATCCCCACCCCAGACCCAGACTGAGTGCTCACCTCAGCCACCCAGCAACACCAGCTCACCCCATGACTCCACCCTGGTCACACGCTAAGCACGAACCCCAAGCACACAGGCAGGTTCAGCCCACGGCAGACAAGCCCTTAGTCTTGATAGTCCCTGGCCATTGGCTCCAGCCCCAAATTCTCCCATGAACCCAGCACTTTGTGTAGACGATGAAGCCTCTCTTTCCCACTACAGATCACAGACTCGGCTCTACTCCCCACAACCTCCCCTGCAGAAAACCCACCGGTTTTACTTTAGTATCTAGAGTAACAAGAAACAGATGAATGAGACAGATGGGAAAGTCCTCCGAGTGGTAATGTTGTTGATGCTGGGAGGTCCCTTAGAGAGCATCCCACCGCGCCCCCTCATTTTACAGCTAGATCAGAGGAGTTAATAAGTCACTTGATTGCCCTGGCCAGTGTTCTCAGTGATTGGAGCGTCAGCCCACACAGTGTGGGAGGCAACCAATCAATGCTTCGTGCTCTCTCTCTTCCCCTCCCCCCGAATCGGTCTGTCTGCCTCTCATCTTCTCCCCCACCCTCCTTTCCACTCTCTCTAAAAATCAATAGAAAAAAAAATATCCTTGGGTGAGGATTTAAAAAAATAAAAATCACTACTCGAGGTCATATGGCAAGTCAGCAGGGAAAACAGAATCCTCTCGATCCAGTGCTCCCTCTGCCTCCCTAGGTTAGCATGAGGCAGCTCCATCCACGCGGTAAAACAGGCCACAGAATCCCCTTGGGGAACCTACTCTTCCCTTTTCTCTCACCACAATTGAGGTACAACCCAATCCACTCAGCACTATTCCCAGTCCTGTGATCAGCTGGGTGCTAGATGCAGGGCCCAGGTGATGCTAGGTGGGGCAGTGAGGCTTGCTGAGATCCGGCAGCTGCTCCAGTGCACTTAAACCTGGGACCATGGAGCAGGAGTGGCTGCTGCCATGTTGTCGTTAGGGTCGTCGAAAGAGGAACACACAAGGCCAAAAGGGGTAAAGAATTATAAATGTACTAGTGGCCCAGTACACGAAATTCATACATGGAGGGAGGGAAGCTGGGGGCAAGCAGGCCAGAAGGAGATGGCAGTTAGGGGTGACCAGGCTGGCAGGGAAGAGCAATTAGGAGCAATTGGGCCACCACTTAGGCATCTATCAGGCTGGCAGGGGAGTGGTTAGGGGGTGATCAGACTGGCAGACAGAAGCAGTTAGAGGCAATCAGGCAGGTAGGCAGGCAAGTGGTTGGGAGCCAGCAGTCCTGGATTGTGAGAGGGATGTCCGACTGCCCGTTTAAGCCTGATCCCACTGAGCTATCAGACATCCCTCAAGGGGTCCTAGATTGGAGAGGGTGCAGGCTGGGCTAACGGACACACACACAACCACCCACCCACCCGTGCGTAAATTTTGTGCACCAGGCCTCTAGTAATGAGAATAATAGGATAATCTCTGGGAGGAAGGAGAGCCCCAAGTAGGGCATAATGGAGTACAAGACTCTTGAGCTAAAAGTTTGGTTGGGTCACTGTCACCTGCAGGTCTGACCATGACAGAGGGAATCCCTTTCTGGCTCTCCCCAAAACTCTCTCACCTGCATCAACTCATCCTGATCTCTGACCCAACTTCCATCCTCTTGACCTTGATCTCTTCAACTCCGAGAGTTTCACGGAGCATGGTCCCTCTGTCCACCTAGTGCTGAGTCCCCACCTTCTTCCACACTGTGATGAGCAGGAGGACAATGGTCCCCAAAAAATGTCCATTTCTGAATCCCTGGAACCTTTGACTATGCTGTTACTTTACTTGCAAAGAGGAATTAAGGCTGCAGATGAAAATGTTGCTAAAGATCTGACCTTACACCTGGGAGATTATCCAGTTGGGTTCAATGTAATCACCAGGGTTCTTACAAATGGAAGAGAGAACCAGAGAGATGGAAGCATAGAAGGCCTCAGCCCCACATAGCTGGCTTCAAGATAGAAAAAAATGCCCACAAGCCAAGGAAAGTGGAAAAAGCCCAGGTAGCAGATAAAGGCAAGAAAATTGACTCCCCGCTAGAGCTTCCAGAAGGAGCCCATCCCTGTCTGCACAATGTCAGCCCATGAGACTGAGCCCAGCCAGATTTCAGATGTCCGGAATGTGGGAGAGTCCATTTTTGTTGTTTAAGCTTGTGGCCATTTGTTACAGCAGCAATAGGAAACCAATGCACACCTCAAAGGCCCTGATGTTGGCAATTGAGAGATTGGTCAACATTTCATCTCTTCCTGCAGCTCTGATTAAGCATTTACCATTTGCCTGACTCTGGGCTGGATGCTAGAAACAACAGGACCAACAAGATAGCGGATCCTGGCCCTCCAGGCTCCTACAGCCAAGTTGGGGGCAGGGGACAGATCTGCTGTCAACACTGATGGAGACTGGTAAGTGCCATGATCAGAAGGGTGTGGGATGCTACATTGCCCACAGAAGAGACACCTAATCCTGCGGAAAACAGGGAGAGGGAGCATGTTCAGAAAACATTTCATGGAGGAGTCAAAGCTGAACTCACTCTCAGGTTGGCTAAGATTTGCAACCAAAGGTGGGAAAGGCTTTCCGGGGAGAGGGAACACATGAACAAAGGCTCGGGGTATGAGCGAGCATGGCACATTGTGGGAATTGGAGCATGCTGGGGTGGGGGGGTGATGAGGGGGAGTCGGTGGGACCTAGGAGATCCCTTGGAGAGTACAGGAGGCAGCTGCTCAGCAGAGTCTGAACTGGAAGTAGGATGCTAGTTATCACTGATGAGATTCAAGTTCCTACAAGTCGATGGCCTAAGGGTTGATGGGAAGGGAGAAGAAGTGGGGGAACTTGGTCACTTCACAGGTTTCTCTCGATGCCAGAAAAGGGAAAATGATATCGTCTACAATATGGGAGCAGACACCTCAAAGGCTACAAATAGCACCGTCAGGATTCTCACACACGGACAGGACAGGAAGTGAAGGTTCAGTGGACGCCTCAACCCCCAGCTCAGCCACCACGGACTCAAGGAGCCACAGGGTAAGATGCATCCTCCAGAGACCCTGGGGACCAGGTTGGGGGTTGATCCAGCTCCCTGCCAGCATCCAAGGGTGCCCATGACACCATCCCTACTGCCAAGGAGAGGCTTGCGCCATGGTGACCGGTTTAGGCCCCACCTCAGTGCTCCCTTCACACGAGAAGAAGAGGCTTCCTGGTCTCGACAGAGCCAACCCCACCCCTACCCCCCTCCACAGCTCCTACAGTTGTTTTCTTCCCTTGCCCCCCAGGCTCACGGTCCCTGGAAGCATTTAATAACTGGCTGCCAAGTCCCCTGGGGACAGACTAATGAAACTGCTTCCTCTGGGCCCTGGGCTCTGGTTGCCCTGGAAACCCCGGTTTCTCTGTACAAAGGGTCAGCGGATGCCATGGGGACAGGAATCCCCTCTCTGGCTCCCCTTAGGCTGGCCTCCTCCAGGGTGGGTACTAACTGGTAAAACCCTTTTCCTCTTCTTGCATAATCCGCTGCCTATCCCTGAAGGACTTATTGGACAGGCTGATGGTTGGGCCCAGGACTCTCAGAAGCTCAAGTCCTTCCATCGCACCTTACTCCACCACGCTGCAATCAGGACAGTGTGGGAAGGAGTCAGGAGGCTGCCCACCCCGTCCACAGGGCTGACCATGACTATGCCAGTGCACTGGCACAGCTCCTCCACGGTCAGGGGCTAACAGTACCACACCTGCTGCTGCTCAGTCTGATGCCCTTCCCTAAAGGGCTCCCCAATGTTTTCCCCGACGACGTGGCTACCTCTGGGCCATAGAGATCAATAGACTGGTCTGTCTTCACAGACGAGGCTGTGATCGCTGGTGTCCTAAGAAACATCTGCCTGCCAGCCATCTCCCCTTCTTCCAGGTGCAGGGCACCAATATTACTTGGGAGGGACCACCCCTCATTCACTCTCAGCCCCTGTAGTTCTGGATCCACTGTCTCTGGTATGGCCATGTGACCTTGGTCTGACCCAGGAGAGGACCACATCTTCTAATCCACTTGATTGGCTCAAGGATGGTCATGTGACCCAAGTGAAACCAGTGAGAACCCTAATTGGGACTCTAACTGGAACCACTGAGAGGAAAGACCCCTCTCTTCTCTGCAGTGGCTGAACGGGCCCAGTGAAGGCCTGGAGCTGCCAGCAGACATCTTGCTTCCTTATGGGAAAACCCACCAGGGAGGGGAGCTCGTACAAAGTAGGGCAGAGCTGAGAGATGGGGAGAGTTACTGATTTGAGCTCTTGAGCACCAGATGATCAGACCTGCAGATTTCAGAGCCTCGTCCACAATACAAGCCTGGGTACAGAGAAATGGTGTTTGATTCAGGCACACTCCTTCAGAGGGCAAGGCTGCCCCACATTCTATGGCAACCAAACTTATAAACCCAGACCCTGGGTCACTGACACTTGAAACTACTCGGAAGAAACCAGAACACAGGTTTATGCTGGCAGCTTCCGGCCCTCACTGAGCCAGTTCAGCCAGTGCAGAGAAAGGGGACCTTTTCCCCAGTGGTTCCATCATGAATGAGTTGCATCATGAATGAGTTGCATCATGAATGAGTCTTGGGAGCGACAACACTCACATTTGAGTTAAGCATTGTCCACTAGGCTCTGAGTTGGACAGAACTTGGAGTGAGAATCCAGTGGACACCACAGCTCCTACCCCAGCCGCCATGGTCCCAAGGAGCCACAGAGAAGGGTGCGGGCCACAGCTCTGCAGGCCACCTGTTCTGTATGAGATTTAGTTACTTCCTCTTTAAAATGGAGTTAATAGCGGAAGGCTAATCCGGAGACCCATTCCATTTCTTATGTTACAATGTACTACTCCTACTTCTTTACCCTGTGAACTCCTACTTAACCTTCAAAACTCCACTCGGTGTCTACCTCCACACAGTTTCATTCCCACCGCAGGGCCTCCACAGAGATAATATACAGGATTGGGCAAAAGTAAGTTTACAGTGGTTTGTATGCAAAATAATTAATAAATATTAATACAAGAATAATCTCTGTTTTTTTCATGTACTCACAACTATAAACTTATTTTTTAAAATATATTTTATTGATTTTTTACAGAGAGGAAGGGAGAGGGACAGAAAGTCAGAAACATCGATGAGAGAGAGACATCGATCAGCCGCCTCCTGCACGCCCCACACTGGAGATGTGCCTGCAACCAAGGTACATACTCCCGACCAGAATCGAACCTGGGACCTTTCAGTCCGCAGGCCTACACTCTATCCACTGAGCCAAACTGGTCTCGGCATAAACTTACTTTTGCCCCACCCTGTCTATGAGTGCTTATTATATGCTAGACATTTTGCTGTTTCATCTAAACTTGCACAATAACCCTAAAATGTGGGGACTAAAATACCCCCGTTTTGCAAATGAGACATCAGAAGCTTAAAGTTGAATTAACTTACCCAAGATAACACGTTAAGGTCACCGAAGAAGGAATGTACGAGGCCAAAAGTGGGAAAGAATTATAAATTTCTTAGGCCATTTGGGTACTGGATGGGCTGAGCCACAAAATGGCGCCAACAACCAGGGGCGGGGAGTCAGAAATGTTAAAGGACTCTAGGCAGGCTTTTTCTGGGCGGAGACTTCTCTGGGCGGGTCCAGACCCTGGGAAGGTCCAGAGGGGAAGGATGATGGTCTTAGTAAGTGGATTGTGGTCTCAGTGAAAGGGAATGTCCGTTGTGAAGCGGTCTAAAGGTCAGTTCCCTATGGATTTAATTATCTGATCAGACCTAACATTCCAGCATTTTTGTTTTATGGAATAAGGATGGAGGTCATATCTTCCATAGTTACTTGCTGCTGAGGGGGGACGTTGAGATCATAGGGGAATGGACTTGACTGTCGTCAGCTGGAACACTGTCTAGACTCCTCCTGGCTGGAGTGAGGGGTGGCAGCAGCATGGTCTCGCTGAGAGACTGGTTGGTGAAGCGCACAAGCAGTCCTGGAGGAAACATGGCACAGAATTCACGGGCCAAAAACGAGGATGAGGAATAGGAATGTTAATGGTCTTATGAAGGGAAGTAACCGGGCCTACCCTTTATATTCTTTAGCCAGGAGGCCCGTGAATTTGACTGACATTTTCTAATCTTTGCAGCCTTTTCTGTTAGTGTTTGGGTGCCATCTCTGACTAGGACAGACTGATTGACATAAAAACAACATTCTTCCTCCAGAAAGAGGCATAGACCCGCCCCCCCTCCCCCCCCACTTTCTCCACAGTTAGGTCTAGTCCTCTCTGATTTCTGGAAGGTGACAGCTGATAGTGAGTCTATCTGATCTTGAATTTGAACTAAACTTTTGGCAACATCATCTAGGCTTTCTTGTAGGTCCCGCGACAGGATTTCAAAATATGACAGAGCAGGGGCTGGGCCCCCTATGCCAGTGCCAACCCTTGCTGTGATGCCCAGGGTGATGAGGAGAGGGGTTATGTGGACTGCCCTTTGGTGTCGGATCTGATGGGTTACGGGGACAGGCAGACTGCTCACTGGGAGCTACCTCTACACTGGGTGAGAGATAGGTGAGACTGCAAGTTCCCATCCAATTGAGAGACTTCGTGCCAGACTAAAGCATCCACGCACGTGCTGTGACCACCCAGAGAACCTTGCAAACATTTCCTCCTACTCATCTAGCTCCCCATTGCCCCCAACTTTCCTGCCCCCACCCTGGGCCCTGGCATCCACTGAGTGTCCCCAGGATATACCAGGAAGACTGAATTATAATGTTCCAAAGCAAAGAAGGAAGTTGGTGGAAAGGAGACTTCCGTGAACAGAAAACCTGCCCCTTCGAGGACCACCATCTCTACAGGTTTGGAAATATCTGCTAGACACATCATGAAGTCATCACAGCAAAGGGGGGACGTATTATAAACAAAAGAGAGTTGAAAGGATACCTAGTCATATTTGTTTACATCTGCATAAAAAAATAACTAGAAGCACAGACAATTATCTAATACAAGGGTTTATTTGCGATGAAGGGTTCAGAACAGAGCAGATGGTGAGAGGTGTGGGAGTTGGATCTTTTCATTCTATGCTGTTTTACATTGTTTTGATTTTTGAACCCTATGAATGGATTACCTATTTAAAACAAACAAACAAAAAATGTTAAATAACAAAGGAGGAAAGACCCACTCGTCTGCAGCTGACGGTTGTTGTGCAAAGATCCAGGCCCTGGGTGGCTGACACTTTACAATCTGGGCTCCAGAGGGGGAATGTCAGTCCAATTTCCTGAACGGCTCCGTGGTGATTCATGACGTGGCTGAGTCCCCGCTCATGGGACGGGGGCGGGCAGATGTCCAGCCTCAGTTTCCCCGACTCCAAAATGAGACCAGTAAAGACGCGCCTGTGAATCTCCTGCGGCTTCCGGGTTTTTGCATGTTTGCAGGCTCCTGGCACACAGGCTTGGCTCCACGAGGGCCTTCATCATTCAGGAGCCGTGCATTCAATTAGCCTGGCTGCTGAGGCAACGGGGATTCACCGCCGCCGCTGGCCTGGGAGGGAGGAGGGGGCTGGAGCTTCTCCTTCTGACAAATGGCCTTTGTTTCCTCAGACTGGCACACAAACGCTCGCCAACATGCAGCTAATCACCCAAAAGTAACGGCACATATGTTCCTCTGAGGACCGTTCCCTGCTAACAAGCACATCCATTGTGGGGCGCTGGAGGTGGGCGGGGGGGTTCTGTGCTGCTCTCCTGCACCCCACAGCCCTGTGAGAGCCCCCTAATCATCGGAGCTACCTGGCCAGGGCGGTTCTGCCCCTGAAGGCAGGGTTTGGTGCACAGCTGTATTCTCACAATGAGAACAGCGCCTGGCACACAGTAAGTACTCAAGAAATACTTTTTAATGAATGAGTCCCCACTGTCCTGCCTCGGGGCCAGCTGGCAACTTGTCAAATTGCAGGGGAAGCTCCACGTCCTGTCCTCTATACGGCCCCCCTGATCACAGACGTCCTCCAGGCTGAGGTTATCAACCCCTGTCTGAGCTGCCAGGGGTTGCCCACTGCCCGCCCCCCAATAATCCAGCCTGTCCTGAGGGCCACCACCCCATAGCACCAAAGGCCTGCAGGTGTGTTGGCCACATTTTCTTTTGTTGTTGTTGTTAATCCTCACCCGAGGATGTTTTCTCCATTGATTTTTCAGAGAGAGTGGAAGGGAGATGAGGCGGGGTGGCGGGGAGGGATGCAGGGGGTGTAGAAGAGGGGGGGGGAGGAGAGCAAGAGCGAGAAAGAGAGAGAGAGATCAATGTGAGAGACACGTTGATTGGGATTGGTTGCCTTCTGCACGTGCCCCAATCAGGACCGGGGATGAAACCTTGTACATGCCCTTGACAGGAATCGAATCCTTGATCCTTTGGTGTGAGGGCCAACACTCTAACCACTGAACACACCGGCCAGGGCATATTTCCTAAGTTAAGAAATAAAAGTGACAGAGATAAGCCATGTGCCAATGAGGACAGTGAGACAGAGGATTTGAAATCAGAGTATCTGGGGGGGAACCCAGGCTGCAGAGTCCCGGAATAGACGGCCCTCCTCACCCTGTGTGACAGCCAGCCTCTCCCCTTCCTGGTCTCCCCCTGAGCTAGGAGCTCCTCCACGGGGGGAATCGTGTCCCTTTCACCTTTGCATCCCCAGTGCCTAGTCCAGGAGGCACCTAGGAGGTGCTCGGTAAAGCGTGAGTGGATGAGTGAGCGAGCCAGGAACAGCATAGGCACCAAGCGGCTTATTTCTGGGGCTGCCTGCAAGGACTGGTTTGGCTCCTGTTGTCCCCATAGGTAAAGAATACTCCTGGGCCGAAACCGGTGTGGCTCAGTGGATAGAGCGTCGGCCTGCGGACTGAAGGGCCCTGGGTTCGATTCTGGTCAAGGGCATGTTCCTTGGTTGTTGGCACATCCCCAGTAAGGGGCGTGCAGGAGGTGTCTGGTCCATATCTCTCATCGATGCTTCTAACTCTCTATCCCTCTCCCTTCCTCTTTGTAAAAAATCAATAAAATATATATTTTTTAAAAAGAATATTCCTGGGAAGAGAACAAAGATGGAAACCAGAGCAAACACTGCACTGTCTCCTCCCTCTGGGCCACATTTCACTAAGCACGAGTCCATATCACGTGATCTTAACAACGCGCCCACCGCCCCACCCCAAGAGGAAGCGGATATCACCCCTCCCCCCCAATCTCCCACCCAAATGAAGAGACCGAGACCCAGAGACGGAGCAGTTTGCTGGAAGCCACTCCAACTGCAGTGGCAGGAGCGGGAGCTGAGACTCAGCCACCACCCAGCACAGCTCCGCACCTGTCCCACCGTCACAGTGACCATGGCAGGAGGGAGCAATGTTCCCTGGCGCTCCTTTTACAGTCACACAGACCTCGGGGCGGGGAAGGGAGAGGCAGAGGGCACAGGACAGACCCTGCCCATGTCAGCGCTGTTCGCGGCTCTCTTCCCACGGGGCAGCCTGAGGACCGGCCCGGTCTCCTCCCACACAGCTCTGTCCCCTCTCGTCCCTGCACCACAGTTCCTTTGTCCCCAGCCGCTTCCGAGCCCTCCCTCCACCATTTCCGCCCCTGAATCACTGCACGCGTCTCCACGTTTGGGATATTAATATCATTCCGCACTAATGAGTTAGGGCCACCTGGTCCCAACCGGAGCCTTGGATGTCTGCTGATTAATTGATACACAGCTCTTGGAGAGCGGGAGGAGGGAGGAGAGGGAAAGGGAGAGAAGACCGGTTCCTGAGAAGACACAGGATTCCCTGCTCACCAGTGATCTCTACCCCCGTCTTTAAGCCTCCGGCCGGTCACAGGGCAGATTCTAGAAAGCCAGTCCATCTTCGGCTGCTTACTGTCCCCAGTTGGGAGGAATCAGCATGGGGACCGGGTGCAAGGGGGAGGGCTGGAGGAGAGCACAGGGTAGAAACGGAAATCCCCGGCTTTGCCTCCTCCCAGCCCAGCCCGGCGGTGCCTGGGCCATGCTACACCACGATTCAAGACAAAATTTCATTTATTTGTCATTAGAAATAAATATTTCACAATATATCATTACATATTGTTTTTGTGATCACTATGCTTTCATTATGTTCCATTTGTAACAATGAAAATACATCCTGCCTATCAGATATTTACATTACAGTTCCTAACAGTAGCAAGATGACAGTGATGAAGTAGCCACGGAAATAATTTTATGGTTGGGGGTCACCACAACGTGAGCAACTGTGTTAAAGGGTCGCGGCATTAGGAAGGTTGAGAGCCACTGTGGATGAGCAATTGGCGCACAGTCCAGCCTGACACCCAGCAGGGCCCGGCGCTCAGTGCCTGGTAACTACTGTCGCCTATCCAGCTGTCGCCTCTACCCCATCCGTCAGCTGGTTAAGGAAGCCTGTGGCTCCACCCAGTGGAATACGACCCAGCTACCAAAAAGGGTGCCGCGTAGCCGGGATGGCCCAGGAAGGCCTGCGCTGGGACACCTCTGCAGCACACCTGTCCCGGGGGATCGCAGCTCCACGTTAAAGACGGAGAAACCGGACCTCAGAGAGGGGCTCAGTGTGCCCACGTCACAGAGGACGGAGACAGCCAAGCTGAGCCCCGAATGCGAGGGAGCCCCGCCTCCAGGCGTACCCTCTGTCCGCTCTGACACAATTCCTGCGCATCACATGTTAAAACCCAATTTCCTTAAGTCAGGAGCCTCGGGCCATTTCATTCCCCGCTCTGTCCATGTGATCATGAGGGCTTTTTGTCCGACATAATCATTTTCCTAAGGCAGACATAATCCCTGTCCGGGGCTCCCCACCTGGCTGAGGTGCGGATCAAAGAAACTAATGGCTGTAAGCGGGCTTTAGAGATGGGACAGGGCTGGGCCTGTGGGAGCAAACCAGCAGCATCGCTGCAGGACCTGAGAGGCATGGCTTAACATTACTCACTCATTCGCTTATTCAGCAAACACTCCTAGAACCTAAATGTGCGTGTTCTAGGCTTAGAAGACGTGGCTGTGAACCAAAGAGGTGACACCCCTGCCTCTCGTAGATGACAGCCTGTAGGGGAGACAGACGATGAACAGATACAAATAGTGCGGAGGATGAGGCACTGGGGAATGGGGCTCTTTTGTCCACAGTGGCATGGAAGGTCTCTCTCTGGTAGGGGACATGGGAGGCTGAGGTTGAAGCAAAGTCAGGAGGTAAGTCATGACATCCAGGGAAAAGCATTCTGGCCTGGGCAAACAGCAAGTGCAAAGGCCCTGGGGCTGGCGTGTATGTATTTTTGGCGTTCAAGGAAGTGAAAGGAGAGGGATCGGAAAGGGGAGGCAATGGAAACAGCAGACAACATAGGCCTTGTAGGCCATTATTGAGAACTTCGGAGTTTATCATTTTCTCATTTATGGAATTCTTGGCATTTCCTGTACCTTCCAACAGTTTTCCATTGCTGATCAGATAAAACCAACCTCGTTGGCACGGCATTCAAGGCCTTTCAGAGTCCAACCACACACATGACTTTCCAGCCACTCCCCGCCCCGCCCGCTCAGTCCCTCCACCCCACCCCGGTGCCCACGCTTGGCTTCACTGAGAACACCTGACGAATATGTGGCCATCGCCACGAGATGCCAGGCCCTACAGGAGGTGTCTCTGTCCCTGCTCTTCCAGCGCTTAGCAGAGAAGACAGACATTAACCAGGGAAGGGTGAGGACACAGGTACAGGACTCCCATGAGCTGTGGAGTTGTGGCAACAGCTAACAGTGCACCTACCCACTCTGGGTGGAAGGCGGTCGGGGAGACCCGAGAAAGAGCAGGAGGGGGCACCGTGCAGAAGTGGGAAGAAGACTCCCCACACACCCACCCCAGCCCTCTGTAATGAGCGCAGAGGAAGGTTACAAGCAGAGACAGGGAGGGGAGGAGCCAAGATGGTGGCATAGGTAAACACCTACACTGCTGCCTCGCACAACAATTTCAAAACTACAACTAAAAGACAGAACGGACATCATCCAGAACCACAGGAAAGCTGGCTGAGTGGAAGTTCTACAGCTAGACGGAAAGAGAGGGGCTCACAGACACCCAGAGGAACTGCAAAGCTGAGGTACGGAGACGCGCGCGCTGAGAGAGCGGGTGCCCGAGTACCTGGCTGGCTTTCTCTGACGGGAGGGAAACGGAGACCCCCAACGGCATTGAACCCTTTATCCTACGACACTAAACCCCAGATCCAGCTGAAACTCATACGGGGGGAGTTTGGACTGTGAAAAGGGAGAAGTGCACAGAAACTTAGGGGAGTCGCCGCGGCGCGCACGCGCACACACAGGGCGCCGGCGCCACACGGAGGACAGATTGCTGACTCTGCCTCTGGCTTTTGCGACTGGGCGGGAGACAGACCCTCCCAACTGCGCCACTTCTGAGTCCACTGGGCCCCTGTTTCGGGCGAAACCCTGGAGACCTAGACTCGTGTGGTCCTGGTGCGCAGGGGAGCAGGGGAGCTGGAAAGGCAGCGGTCTAGAGGCACTGCGGGCGCTCGCGCACAGGACCACTCCAGCCATTACCCAGTCACGTGAGACTCCCGGGCCGTGGAGGGCGGGGCCGACTGGAAGGCAAGGCGGTCCCTTAAGCCCTGAGACTCCACCCATCCCAAGCTCAACAGAGGCTTCTGTGGTCTTGCAAATAAAAAAGTTTCCCCGACATAGTGAAAATGCCAAAACAAGGGAAGGGATCAAAAACAAAAGAAATGGAGGAAAAAAAACGACTGGATATAGAGTTCAAA
>PVJN01034651.1:0-22603 GCA_004026805.1 Lasiurus borealis | reverse complement strand
GGCACTCTGCCGCCTGTCCTCTTCATGCGCATGTCTCTGTACCTCAGCTTTTTGCAGCTCCTCTGAGTCTTTGTGAGCCCCTCTCTTTCCTTCTAGTTGTAGAATTTCCACTCAGCCAGCTTTCCTGTGCTTCTGGATGATGTCCATTCTGTCTTTTAGCTGTAGTTTTGAAATTGTTGTGCAAGGCAGTAGTTTAGGTATTCACCTATGTTGCCATCTTGGTTTCTCCCTTTTTGGTGGTACTTGCTAGAAAAAAAGAAATTCCTTTTTGGGAAACTTTTAAGGACATTAAGGTTCATGTATGTCGGCTATGTGCAACCTCTGATTATATCTTCCGATGGCATTTCAAGAGCAACTGCTTTTTTTTTAAAGGTCTTCTCAAGGAAGTGAAGATTCTGCACCCAGTGGCATAGTTTAAATTTGAGCCTCCTATTCTTTATTACTTAAAGCAAGCGGTACTGAGGGTGCGAGGGAGTTCCTCTTCTGTGGCTTTTACAGATACTTCTCTCATCTTCCCAAATACACTAAGAGGTGCTTTGTGCCATAGTGTTCAGATTTAACATCATACACCTAAGTTATCTATGGGATTAAAAGTCAGATGTCTGAAGGCAACACCAGCTTTCCAGTTACTGTTGATGGAAATACATTGTTTGCAAATTATGTTAAGAGGAAGTCTAAAGTTATTGCTATCATCTGGACGGCCTTCTTGCCAAAGCCTCTGGACATACTCCCGCTGCCGCTCGATCTAGAAGTGTAGCATAAACGTTAAAATTAGAAAAGTTAAACTTTCCCATGGATGCAAGGAGCTTTGGCATGGGAAAAACATTAGCCCTTTGCATCTCTTCATTATTTGACCAATTTCTACTCAGACAGGATTTGGAGGATCCACTCCTATGGAAACATGCTGGTCTCTCAGTCCCAGCCAGGTCAGCCAGGAGGAGCAAGGCAACCAACTCCCGACAATCTTAAAAAGCCAAGAGAACTTCTTTTTGCCAAACACCTGAGTACAGGAAAAACATGCTAACTATCTAGACCTAAGGAAAATGGACTCAAACAATCCCTACCTCCCCTTTACCTTCTGCCTCAGCGTCCCCCAGAGGCCATACACTGTGATTGTCGCTTTTAGTCCTAAAAATAGTCACAACATTAAAAATAATAAACATGGTTGTATGTTCAATGCCTTGTACAGGGGTAGGTTTAGTCCTTCTTTCATTACCGATAAACTCTATCATCTAATGAAAACAGGTTTTCCGTTCTTTGTGGCTTAGTAAATATAATTAGGGTTGGGAACCTCCCTTTAAGACTGTAGCTATGCCCTAGCCAGTTTGGCTCAGTGGATAGCGTGCCGGCCTGCAGACTGAAGGGTTGCAGTTTGATTCCAGTCAAGGTCACTTGCCTGGGTTACAGGCTCAATCCATAGTAGGGGGCTTCCAGGAGGCAGCCGATCAATGATTCTCTCTCATTGTTTTCGTCTCTCTTGCCCTCTCCCTCCCTCTCTCTGGAGTCAATAAAAATAAAAAATAAAAATAAAAAGACTATAGCTATGCTTGGAACTCAACAATGCAAATAAGCTTACAAATAAACATGCTAAAACGCTGCCCTAGAAAACCCAGATTCTGGGCCACAGTGAAAGGAAAGCACTAACTTCAGTTCTGACCATGTTTTCCATCTCCTTCTCACATGTAATATTTTACTTTTTATTACTTTTAAATTGACTTTAGAGAGAGAGGAAGGGATAGGGAGAGAGAAACATCAATTGGTTGCCTCCCTGTATGTACCCTGACCAGGGATTGACCTGGCAACCTGGGTAAATGCTCTGACTAGGAATCGAACCTGTGACCCTTCAGTGCTTGGCCATGCTCCAACCAACCGAGCCACCCCAGCCAGGGCACACGTGTAACGTTTTCCAGGACGCTGTACTCACGTGCTGGTTGAGGATGCCCCTCAGCAGCTGCACGTGAAGCCTCGGGCAGGTGCATTTGTCTCCGTAGGCCTTAATGAAGTAAGGGTGGCTGAGATCAAACCTGGGGCCCCTGTACATGACGTCAGTGATCACTCGTGCTAAGGCAAACCCCTCCTAGGGGTTCAGCGTTGTGCTGGTAGGCTTCAAAGTAACAGTCAAGCAGCTGCAAATGAGGTTGAGAGTCAGGGAACAGCGGGCAGTCCTAGGGCCCAGCAAAGAGAGGTGAGGCACCAGCACTCCATGTGTTGGGAAGACCCTGGGCACCTGCAGGGGAGACGGTGTTGAACCTCTGGGTACAGGGCTGGTGCAGGCAGCTGCAGCACCCATGCCACTCAGGGCAGTGCGTACACCCACAGGGAGGTCAGGGAGGGCAAGGGAAAGAATACTTGCTGTGCCTCTGTCCCCATTTCTCTGCCCTCCCCAGATAAAAAGGGGTGGGGGCGGGGGATTCTATAATGAAGAATATCACCTCTAATAATTATGAGCTCCTATCACAGTGCCTTCAGGGTCACTTCATCAAATATATTTATCTTCCACACTTTTCTTCACAGACCCTCGCCTCCTTTCACTCCATCACCAAATATACTAGTATGTAGGCAGGCGGCTTCCTCCCCAGTTCTACAGCCTCAGCCCCATCTCTGACCCTTCTCTTTAATAGTCTTCCTAAAGTTCACCTATCTAGGAATGATGGGGGTGTGGTAGAATGGAAGGCTGAGGGCGAAAGTCTCCCCAAATGCAAAATGCATTTCTCCCAGACTGGGTTCCACCAGGAAAGGCCTGGGTACAGAACTCTCAAAGGCATCTGGGGAGCTAGCTCCATTCCTGGTGGAGTTCACAGCCTTCTCTAGAAACCAAAGAGAACTTCCACACATGAATAGTTGAAGAGGGTTCTTCCTGTGGGAATCAGATGCTCCTTTTTTTTTTTTTAAACTATATTTTTATTGATTTCAGAAAGGAAGGGAGAGGGAGAGAGATAGAAACATTAATGATGAGAGAGAATCATTGAATGGCTGCTTCCTGCACACCCCACACTGGGATGGAGCCCAAAACCTGGGCATGTGCCCTAACCAGAAATCAAACTGTGACCTCCTAGTTCATAGGTCAAGGTTCAACCACTGAGCCATGCCAGCCAGGCCAGATACTCTTGATTTTGCTTTTACATTTGTTTGTGAGCTTAAGGAATTTCTGTTCTGTGCGTAAATTCTATCTGTGTGTAATTAGTCATGGTGTTAATCAGTAAAAGCTCTTCAGAGTTCACTGGGCTTGAATTCCAAACAGGAACCTAAGGGCAAGGTAAGGAAGTAGTTCTGAACAATGTACTTATTATTTTAGAGTTGTTTTAAAACCTTCATTGGCCTTAAATGCGCTCACTTTTGGAGATCTTGTCCCACATTATAACAAATATATTAAAGTGTCCTCACATTCCAATAAATTTTTTTTTTCTGTAAAAATGTTAAGTGGCATGTATTATTTTGCTCTTCAAAATATTTGGCTATGAACAACACATTTAATTAATGACTGGCTATGATTTCTGGACAGTATGTACCTGGGGATTCTTATGAAGTGAGAAAGGCTGACCCATCAAGTGTTTTCAGATGTAGTGAGAAGTTTATAAGTGCTCAGCTGACCAAGCTTTCACATTTTACAGACATGTAAAGAAGCATTTATTGATGTCTATTTTTTTTTTCTTACTTTGGAGTAATGTATGTGTTATTGTGTGTTTTTTTCTCGGATCTCAAACATTTTCAATGTTCCCTGAAAAGCAATTAGATCCTAAACACACAGTCTATATGGTCTGATGGGTAAATCGGCTCAGACTGGAAGCTTCTGAACCATTATCCTCACTGGTCTTACTATGGAACGAATGCCTTTCCTCTGCCATACGAGTCCAACATATCCTCCCCCAGATTCTCCGCTCAATCTGCCCCCCGCTCCCGAAAAGTCTTCTGTGCCTAGTTCCCCTCAGGGAGGATATCTCTCTCCTCTGAGAGGCCCTAGGTCCTGTGGGAACTCTGTCACCAAAGACACAGGCTTGTCCAGGGTGGGCACTGAATGGACAGCAAGGAGTGAATTGCCGAGGCTGCAATTTCTACCAGCCCGACAGCCTGCCCGTTGGAGAAAGAGTAGTCAGGCTTTGTTTCCCTGGGTGCTGGTTTTCCTGGTGGTTTTGGGCCTGAAGTCAGTCCTCTTCTTAAAAAAAAAAAAAAAAGAAAAAAAAGAAGGAATTTCCTACAAGGAGATAAAGAGCCCCTCTCATTGTGTGGCATCCGTAGCTAAGGATGCAAAACCAGAAAGGACAGAGAAGATGCTAGCACTACTTGAATACAGGAGGCAACAGCACAGAAGGCAAATGGGGCATAACGGAACCACGGTGCAGGAATCGCCAGGAATGTCTCCATTTTGCCAATCCTGGCTTCCGAGGCTCCCAAGGAAGGTGAACCTTTGAAAATTAATAGGAGAGTAGGAATCAATGCCGTTCTAATAGACGTTCGGTACATGAGGATCTCAATGCTAAGGCTCAAGGAAGGAGAGCCTGGGGCACTTTATATAGCACACGGGTTTGCAGGAACGCCTAAGGGACTCTGGGTTCAACCAAAAGAGGCTAAAAGCTCAGGACAGAATGCTCCATGGACACTCCAAGATCTCAGAGTTGAAATGAAGGAAGGTAGAGATGCCTTGGCCCCTGCAGGGAGATCTAAATTAGCTCATTTTGTCCCCAGAGTTCTACTCTGGAGTAACTTCCAATTATTCAGTAGCAGAGGACAAAGCAGAAGGAGTGACTAGTTGGTGTAAGAAGGGCACCACTTGGTATAGTTGAAGGGGAGATTAGGAATAAAACAATTACTTCTCTAAATCATTCTGGACTAACTTGAGCCATTTTGCTGGGCCAGGGCAATCCCAGGAGCTAGTTTGTTGCATTTGTATTGCCCTGACCAGTTTTTGTACAAAGAGCCCGATTGTTTGGTAATTTGGCAGGACAAGTTTAAGGGGAGATTCTTTTATATTTATTTAGTTTTTTTTTTATTGTTGACTCTATTACAAATGTTCCCTGTTTCTCCCCTTCCCCTTTGCCTCCCGCCTTCTTGCCAGTGATTCCAAATCTGGCGATACCAGGTTGCAGAGGCCGGAGCTAAATTGCCACACTTACTTTTGTTATTAACAGGATTGACAGATTTAGCAAACAAGGACGCAGGTTGTCTAGTTAAATTTTAATCTCTGGTAAACTATGAATATTTTTTTTTCAGTTAAATATGTCCCAAATGGTGTCATGTTTTACCTGCAACCCTAATTGCTGAGAAGGCGCACATGGCTCTCTTTGTAAACTGGTGAGGCCTTCTCAAGCTTTGGCTTCAATCTTGAGACGTTCTCGGATGGATGCTTGCATAATTTTATCATGAATGTTTTCCCCACAGGGGTAGGACCGTGATCGTCCCACCTCACAGGTTCTCTTTATTATCTGTTGCTAACTGGCCCATTTCCATCTAAACTCTGGGCTGGTATTTGTTTAAGTCTAAGAAGTCTTCCTAGCCTGTCAGATGTACCTGTGTGTGTTAAGGGTCAACTCTCAGGTACATAATGATGGTAGGCATAGAATACTGGAGAAAATAGAAAAGTAGCCAAAATAAATAATCTCAAAACTTACTTTGTTTATATCATTATTATTTGTTAATCCTCAGCTGAGGGATATGTTTCCATTGGTGTTTTTTTTTTTTTAGAGAGAGGGGAAGAGAGGGAGAGAGACAGAGAGAGTGAGAAACATTGATGTGAGAAAGACACATGGATTGGTTGCCTCCCTCATGCACTCCTGCTGGGACAGTGGGTTGAGCCCACACCTCAGGTATGTGCCCTTGCTGGGAATTGAACCCAAGACCTTTCAGTGTGCGCTCTACCCACTGAGTCAAACTGGCCAGGGCTATATATATATATATATATATATATATATATTTTTTTTTTTAAACTCAAACTTTTTTCTATTTCTGGAATTAAAAAAAAAAAAAAGGTTAAATGAAAGTGCAAAACAGAAAACCAATGCTAGAGGCAGCCTGCCAACAGATTTTTTTTTTTTTTTTAAGTGCTCCTAACACAAATTCAACTGAAAATGTGTCCTCTGGTGGCGGTGGAGAGAATTAGCAGTTGGTACAAGTGTCACTCAGGAGCTGGTACCACTGATATCTGGCTCCTCTGAGAGTCCCTTAATCAATCTTAATTCACACCAGCTCTAATTTTATAAGCCTTTTATACATAATATGGTCACTTTAAGGATTTAAGACAACACGATGTGTTTGAGCAATTCTTAACATTCTAGTGATTCCAGTAATTTAACAATCAAAACCAGCTGAGGAAACTTGGCAGCAGAACCAATGCTGTGGGGAAACCAACCGCACTCCCGATAAAAGTCTGGTTTATCCGCTCAAAATAGGCTCTTTCGACAGACTTTCTGACTTAGAAGGCCCCGTGTTACAGTTTTGGCACAGGCAGCTCAGTTTCTGCGGAGAACTTATTCTCAGGGTAGAAAGGAATTAGCAGTGATTGTGTTAAGTTGATTTTAAAATGATTTCTTTAAAACTCCTGTCTGGATGAATACACTTGCTGAGTTTGAGGAGTCTGTCTTATTTACAATTAATGCAGCCTTTCCGGTTACTACACCGTGAGTCTAAATCCCTCACTTACTCAGTTGATCTGACGGTTCTAACTGGCTGATCAAGGTGGCAGATGCAGACTCTGTAAAGGCCAGTTATCTTTATAAAGAGGAACTGCTCTCAAAGCCTAGGGTTTACTAAACATCCTTTAAGCTCAGCTGGTTGTTTTTTTATTTTTAATTGGGTGACCTACATCTCCATGAGTAACACACCAGAGAGTAGATGAAACGGTAAGTGAGAGAAACAATTCAAAGAAACCATTTCCACGTCCCCATGTCTGACCACATCATACTGTATCCTGGCTCCCATCCCGTAATCTTCGGAGAGCCTGCAAAGCCGGTGGTGACCTCCTGTGGCTGGCCCACCGCCCGGCTCTTAGGAGCCGTCTTTCTGGAGGTTTCACTGCACTCCACACTGGTAGCTCTCTCCTAACGAAGGAAGACACATTTTTTTCCCATTGACTTTCATCACACTATTCCTTCCGTTTCTCTCCAGTCTCTTTGGCTACTCTTGGTTCCTCTCAGGGGTTCTTATGCCATGACCTTACCCTTGAAGGTGTTACCCAGGGGCCCATTTCAGATATCACTGGCGTTTGCTAGTCATTTCGACTCCTTTACTGTGGTCCAACTTCCACATTCCTACCTCGAGATCTCAGAGTGGAAATGAAGGAAGGTGGTGTCAGATCTGCTCCTGAGTTTCAAAACGACAGCACCCACCAAACATCCACACCCGGCTTCAGAGCACTCTCTCCCAGGCCTTGCCTCCTAGACTCAGTGTTATGCCCCCCAACGTGCCCCTGCCTCGGCTTTCTGTGCCAGTGGAGAGGCACTCGCAGACCTTGAGGAAGTCATTTCAGTCCCATCCTCACTCTCTCACCCAGCATCCAGCCTTCAAATCCTGCCTCCTCCACTTCCCCAAGGAGCTCTCACGCCTGCTCCTCCTCCCTGTTCCCACATGACACCCTCGGTGAGGGTCCCCTTCTGACACCAGGCACCCATTGCAATAGCTGCACTTCTTTCCCCAGCAGCTTTCTCTTCGGCTCATCCTCTGCACTGACACCACACACACAGGTAGGAAAGGGAAAACGGAGCTGTGACCGTATTTCTCCCGCGCTGAAACTCTCCAACGGCTTTCTTTGCTTATAGGATAAACTCTGAATGAAGCATGGACTAGCAGGCCCTTCCCAGGCTGCACCCAAAACACAGGTTCACCTTGTTTCCCAGCAGCCTTTGCTCCAAGCCTTAGCAGTCCTCTTGCCACTCTCCCGACTCTCCCCTCCCCCATTTGATACCAACCCCAACTTTGCAAATGTTGTTTCCTCTGCTTAAGGATCTTTCCTTCTCTGGCAGACAATATCTGACACACGTGTTAGTAACCAGATTAAATACCTATCCCTCAGGGAAGGCGTGGAAACATTTCCTTTACTCTGGCAGCCCTCCACAGGGCCGATCCCCCCCTCCACTGGGCCCCCCAGGGCTCTTGCATGTGCCACTGGGTTATAATTTTGCTTAGAGATCAGGTCAATGTTTACAGGCTACAAATTCCTTAAAAATATTCTCTTGTATCTATATGTTCCCAGTGCCTGGAACAGTACCTGGTACAGAGTAAATACTTAATGTTTGATGAATAAACTCCCAACAGTTAGAGATGATTAAAAGGGCAATGATAAATGCTAAGGAGCAGTTTTTAATTTATTACTGGAATGTGAACCATTAACAACCGGATGATGATTTAGTAACTCACTGTCTTATTGCTGTAACTTGTTGCACTCAGCACGCCTTACCCACCTGCTCTCCTGCACCCACATGGGGGATGGCATAGACTTCAGAAGGCCACAAAAGGTCGTCAGTCTGTCTGTGTTTGGTAGACTGAGGGCTGTCCTGACAGGACAAGGAATATGAATGGAGTCGTCTTTCATTCTCACTTAAAAGGGAGCCAGAAAAGACCCACTGAGTTTTTTTAAAAATATTGAGTTTTATAAGAATTTTATTTGCCTCACTTAACCAGTTTGGCCCTGTGGATAGAACATCAGCCTATGGACTCAAGAGTCCCAGGTTCGATTCCGTTCAAAGGTATGTACCTTGGTTGTGAGCCCATCCCCAGTAGGGGGCGTACAGGAGGCAGCTGATAGATGTTTCTCTCATCGATGTTTCTAATTCTCTATCCTTCTCCCTTCTTCCTGTAAAAATCAATGAAATATATATTTTTTAAAAAAGCATTTTTATTTAACCAAACTTTGTTTTCTAGGCAAGAATACCTGGTGCTCACCGAGACCAGTTTGGCTCAGTGGATAGAGAGTGGGCTTGCGGACTGAAAGGTCCCAGGTTCGATTCCAGATGGGGGCATGTACCTTGCTTACGGGCACATCTCCACTGTGGGGCGTGCAGGAGGCGGCTGATTGATGTCTCTCTCTCATCGATGTTTCTGACTTTCTATCTCTCTCTCTTCCTCTCTATAAAAAAAATCAATAAAATATATTAAAAAAAAAAAAAAGAATACCTGGCGCTTGTTTTCTAGAAGGGCTGCCTGCCAACTCCACAGGTCACACAGCACAGCAAATCTGTCCGCTCCTGCGTGGGCCCATCTCCAGACCTGGCCAGTACTTGACTTGCGGCCCTCTTTGTGACTTGGAAGAGAAGTGATGACAATGACCAGAGCCCGACTTCTCTCCGTGAAGCTGTTTCTATTAGAAATGCGCCCTCAGATTATCAGCTCCATTTTAGGAAAGAAAATTGAATGGCAACTGGTTTCAAATCATTTCAGAGCTATCAGCAAAGACAAAGCCCAAAGTTCATACTTGTTGACTTAGTAAACAGGCATTCTTGTTTTTACTTTACAATTTCAGTTTTAAAGACTAATTTTGAAAATATAACCAAATTCAATTAACATAAAATCTTTACTAAAATATTCTCAACCCTGTAATTTAAAGGCAAAACATGATTTTTTTTCTTTTCTAAAACCAGGTTCCTGGTGGTTTAAAAACAAACCCAGTTCCACCTGCTGTTTCAGTTAATGTTAGCCAAGTCAAAATTTTCAGAGAAGTTTCTAAGATATTCTTTAATTACGTTAATCACTAGCCTACATGAATAAATGTAATCATTGTCATTATTCAGCAGAAATATTTGTCCAATATATTACTAGTTTTCATTATCAGCATTATTGTTGCTTTAAATTTGTAAGTGATCAATTTCAGGATGAAATATTTAAAAATAAGAGATTTTTAGGGGCTAACGTTTGAATTCAATAATTATCAAGTATATGATGGCTACTGAACACAAGAGACTTTCCTAGCAGTAGTTGGAAAATCATGGAAATCTTCACCATGAATGACTGTATACCTACTAGCTCAGCTAAAAGGTTCTCATGGGGCTAACTGACTACTACGTGTTTCAATCCAATTAAATTCTTAGCAGCTGGAAATAGTTGCATAGTATTATAAACTATTATTGACAAAAATGATGCATTCATATGTAGGATAACCAGTAAAGATAAAGGTTAAGAGCTGAAATCAAATGCCCTGGAATGTTGGATGTCATTGCTGCTTCCCGAGTCAGATCCCAGATGGTCTGTGGCAAAGATAGGACAGAGAGTTCAAAATAGTGAATTAATTTTGCCTAGGATTTGAAAGGTTAATTGTCAAACAGTCCTCAAGCAGGATTTTATAACAATGTGAATATGAATGGTCTTTAATATTACAAAATAGCATAAAGCCTTACTATCTTTCTTTTAGGTATTGCAATCCTATCTAATAAAAGAGTGATATGCAAATTGACCATCACTCCAACACACAAGATAACTGCCCCCATGTGGTCAAAGATGGCTGCCCCATGTGGACACAAGATGGCAGGGGAGGACAGTTGGGAGGGGACAGGCTTGCAAGGGAGGGCAGTTGGGAGCAATCAAGCCTGTAGGAGAGGGCAGTTAAGGGTGATCAGGCCAGTGGAGGAGGGAAGTTGGGGGCAACCAGGCCTGCAGGGAAGGGCAGGTGGGGGGGACCAGGCCTGGAGGGGAGGGCAGTTAGGGGTGACCAGGCCTGCAGGGGAGGGCAGTTAGGGGTCACCAGGCGGGCAGGGGAGCAGTTATGCATCAATCAGGCTGGCAGGGAAGTAGTTAGGGGGTGTTCATGCTGGCAGGCAGAAGCAATTAGGGGCAATCAGGAAGGCAGGCAGGCAAGCAGTTGGGAGCCAGCAGTCCGGGGTTGTGAGAGGGATGTCTGACTGCTCGTTTAGGCTTCATTCTACCAAGATTGGACCTAAACGGGCAGTGGGACATCCCTCAAAGGGTCCCAGATTGGAGAGGGTGCAGGCTAGGCTGAGGGATACCCTCTCCCCCCTGCACAAATTTTGTGCACCGGGCCTCTAGTATATCTAGAAACTCGTAAGTTTTTTTCAAATGTAATGCTAATGCTGTCATATTATTTTAAAAGAAATATTCTTACTGTGCCTATTCTAAAATTGGATACATTTGAGTAGTGCCAGAGGAAGAGCGAATACAGACTAAGGGTTATTTGATTACCCGAGTAATCGTTTCTCCCTCTGGGGCTTGTCTGGCATTTTCTGAGTCAGAGCTTCTCTCATCTAGTGGTTTTCTGTTACAAACCCGGGGATGTCCCTTGTTCTAACTGCAGTTTCCCAAGGTCAATCACATATTTTATTATCAATTAGAAAAAAAAAATTGATCTTATGGCTTCCTTTGCTTCCCTCAGGGCCCTGCATGGCATTCTCTGCACCTGTTGGGTGATGCAGAAATGTCACTGGGCAATGAATCTAAACAACAGTAAGAATTATAACCAGACCCCGAGAGAGTAGCCAGTCTCCAACAAAAGGGGCACTTAGGCTGACACAGAGCCCTACCTTTTCTAATGCGGGTGTGTGTTGGGAAGGTGTATGTGCTTATTGAGTTATTGCATTTATATTTTGAGATGGGGTTGTTAAATTAAGTCCTTAGTGTTTTTTGTTTGGTTGGCTGGTTGATTTTTTTCAAATCTGATTTCTGACCTTTTTCTTTCTCAATGTAATGGCTGGCCACCAGGAGCAGTTCTGTCTCTAGTCCCTTCATGTCACTCAAGGCCTCGTCATACATGATATGCACCCCTTGTTGGTCCTGGGTGTGGATGTAGCCAGCTTCGGTGCTATAGTAGTCATCCTGGTTCTCCATTTCTGAGAACTCCATGAATTGGGTGCCATGGACCTGTGGAAACCAAGCCTGGAAGTTAGCGGAAAAGGGAGAGCTGTATTTTTCTAGCCCGAATGGCAAACAATAGACTTCTTCTCCCATGCACAGAGCTATAGGCATGCTGAAGAGCTGTATGTAGAGAAAAAAATATTAGCAAAGTATGTTGGTGGAAAAGGGTAGTTTCTGAGGTAGATAAATAGCTGAGGAAGTGTTCTGATTAATTTAGGATTACTTGGAAAAAGGCAACAGAGCCAACTGAGCTTTAAAGGTGGTCTCTGAAGTCACAATGCCTGAGTCTGAAATGCCAGGATCTCACCTTGATTAAGTCTTTCATCTACCCTTCACCTCTGTTTCCTAATCTGTAACATGGGAACAGTAAAGACACTACAACAGTTGTTGTCAGAAGTATATGACACTGTGCCTAGGAGGCACATGAGATCTATAAATGTTAGCTAAAGATATCTTTGTTATAATCTTCTAAATACTTCTAAAATGCATTAATATAATCTCATGTCTTAGTAATATATTTGATTGAATAGTATCCCTCCAAAATGCATGTCTATCTGAAACCTGTGAATGTTGCCTTATTTGGAAGTGGGGTCCTTGCAGATGTACACAAGTTAAGATGAGGTCATACTGGATTAGGATGTGCCCTCATCCAATGACTGGTGTCCTTATAAAAGGACAAAACTTTGGAGACAGCTGCATAGGGGAGAAGGCCACATGAAGACAGAGGCAGAGGTTTTAATGATGCATCTACAGCCATGGAATGCCAAGGGACCCCAAGGATTGCTGGCAACTCCCAGGAGCCAGAAGAGTCAAGGAAGGAACTTCTCCTAGGCCTCCTCAGAGGCTGATCCTGGTGTCTTGAGGTTTTTCACCTCTAGAACTGTCAGGGAATAAATTCTCTCCCAGGTGTTGTGAGCCACCCACTTTGTAGTGCATTGTTACGGTGGCCTTAGGAAACTAACATTATAAGTTATTTGAGTATTCCCATAATAATTTTATTTTTCTTAGATGATTGAGAAACCGTTGATTTCTGAGATTCAGCCTAATGATAATCCTCATAACTTCAAACTTCTCCATTCTTCTCAAGCCTCTGAATTCACTCCTCTCCCCCATGCCCAGCCTCCCTAAATCTCAGAAGAAGCCCCTCCACCTCTAAACACACACACACACACACACACACACACACACAAACATATACACACACACACACTACACTCACACCCTCTTCTCCTGCTTCTTCCTGCTCTGTAGTGGATGATTCTCCTCCCCTTCTCCAAGACCTTTTCCTTCCCAACTCTCTCACCTCTGAAGCATCCCTTCTCCTTCTTGGATATCCAACTCCACTCAACCAGGTATTTTCCAATTGACACTCAAACATGCTCATGTCTCATTTTAAACCCTCACACCCTTCCCCAGATTCCACCTTAGACTTTCCTCCTCATGGTCCACCCTCCTAAGATGTTATCTCTACTCATTGTCTCCATTCCCATACCTTCTACTCCTCACCCATTCCCCTCTGGGGCCTATCTCCATTAAGCCACCCAAACCCTTTATACCACGACCAACAATGACCTTTTCTGCACATCCAGTTCTTTTTAACTTACGTAATCTCTCAGGAGCATCTGACACAATTTAACACTTCCTGCTTCTTGATTCACGCTCTTCCTGGCCTCCCAGGTCTTTACATTTTCCTTGATCTCGCCACCTTTCCAGCCATCCTTCTCTGGTGCTTGAGGTGTATTTTTCTCTCTATCGGGTCATTAAATAGTGGCCATACTCAAGCCCTAGTCCTAGGACCTCATCTTTTCCTCCCATATATTACACTTTGACAGCTGAGATAACCTTTTTTATGCCATTTGTCCTCCAAATTATAGTTCCAATCCAGATTTTCTAGAGCTCCAGACCCACATATCCAGTTACTTTTTCAGCATGTGTTCCTGGGCATCTCAAAGGCCCCTCAAATCTAACATGCTTAAATTGTGTGATCTTCCCTCGCAAACCTAGGCCATCTCCATTTTCGTAAGTAGCACCACCCATCCACTTCCTCTAGCATGAATCATTCCTGATGTGTCTTTCTGCCTCACCCTGCATGTCCAATTTAGTGCCAAGTTCTGTTGATTTTACTTCCTATCTCTCAAATCCATCTACTTCTCTCAATCCCACCGCCCACTACCCTGTCTAAGCTGTTATTATCTTTCACTAGGATTAGTCTAGGAGCGTCTAAACTGGTTTAGCCTCTAACTGTTCTATCCACATTCTTCTGGCTTTCCCTCCCCTCCATTTTACTTACTGCTGGCAGAGGATCTTTGAGAAATGCAGTTTTAACCGTCCCTTCTTCTTCCTTTTAATATCCTTAAAAGGTATTGCATTGCTCACAGAATAAAGCAAGACACCTGAACAGTGCTCACATAGTCTATTTCTCTCCAGTGGTTCTCAGCCAAATGTGATTTTGTTCTCCAGAGGACATTTGACCATGCCTGGAGACATTTTTGGCTGTCACACTTGAGGGGAAGTGCTACTGATATCTAGGGGTGGGAGGCCAGGAATGCCGCTAAATATCCTAGAATATTTAGGACAAGCTCCCATAACAAAGAGTTATAAGACCAAAATGTCAATAGTGACGAGATTGAGGAACCTTGTGCTAATTTCATTTTGCTTTATTTTCCATGCGGATTGTGGTATCCCAGTCACTCATGTCTTCTTTTGAGTTCTGTTGGATGCCATGCTCCCTCCCTTTGGCCACGGGTCCTTTGAACAGCCTATCCCTATCCATGGAAAGGTATCTTCCCTTTTTCCTGGTTAAAGCCTTCATCTTCCAACCTCAGCTCATCATCACTTTCACAGGGACCTCCTCCTGGCTTCCTCAGCACCAAGTTATCACACTTTTGAGGCATTTACTGAGGCTGCCGTTTCATATTTATTTGTGTGACTATTGACTAATACTTGTCTCACCCACTGAATTATAAGTACTCTGAGGTTAAGGAGCATGTCTAATTTTGTCTATTATTGTATCCTTAGTGTTTGGCACAGGGCCTAACACAAAATAGTTACTTAGAAAATCTATATAATAAAAGCATAATATGCTAATTAGACTGGACATCCTTCCGGATGTCCTTCCTTCCAGACAAAGCCTCAGCAGGTGAGGGCTGAGGCAGAGGTGGCAGAGGCCCCTGTCCATAGTGGTGATGGGCAGGGGCTGGGGCCAAGGCCCTTGAATAAATTTCATGCATCGGGCCTCTGGTATGTAAATAAGAGAATGGATGAATAGATGAATTTTTTTTTTAATTTTTCGCATATAGATTTCTTTTAGTCTATCACCTCATAATCCCAATTTGTACTTCTAATATATACTGTAAGAAATAAGGTGAACCCCCAAATTCAGGAACACAAAACATATTCAGGAGCCAAGCAGCAAGGCAAGGATCTTTCCTCCTGCATGAGGGTGCACAGCACATGGTCTGGAAGCACATGCACACTGAGCAGGTGGTCTGCTTGGCCTGTTAATCTTGATGTACGTGACCTGTTCCTCTCTCTTGATTAAAGCTCAGGCGCACAGTCTTTCACGACTGGCTAATTCAAAGGGAAGGGTTAGCCTTTGCCATTTCCAGATGGCAGCCCCCATGTGGCCAAAATGGCGGCTGCCAAGTCACACAGTTCAAAATGGCAGCTGTCTAAACTGCTCTTTGACAGAAAAGATGACTTGTTTATTCTCACATATACCAGTCAGAAATAGTGTTTTTTATCCTTGTAGATTCTCATCTCATGTCATTATATCCTAATGCATGCATTCTCAATGAAGATGGAAAGTAGTTCTTGGGAGGCAAAAAAAAGCTTACTCCTTTAATGTATAAAACGTAGGCATACAAACTGTACAGCTATATGGCATATCTCTGGTATGAATATTTCTTTGGAAAAGCACTCTCAGGGGAAAAGTATCTAAAAAGAGTTCTTTAGGGGGCAGCAATAATAATAATAAAAAGGTTAAAAACATTTGGCCTAGTTTAAAAAATATAGATATCTATTTTCTAAATGATAAAATACACATAACATATTTACCATTTGAGCCACTTTTAGGTGTACAGTTAGGGTGGCGTTAAGTACATTCACATTGTTGTGCCCCTGTCACCACCATCCATCACCAGAACTCTTTATCTTGCAGAACTGAAACTCTGTCCCATTAAATAATAAGTCCCCATTGGCCTTCCCCAACCCCTGAGACCATCTGCTCCTTATTGTCTCAGCTGGACAACTCTAGACACCACCTGTAAGTGGAATCATATTGTATTTGTCATCTTGTGACTGGCTTATTTCACTTAGCATAATGTTCTCAAGGTTTGTCCATGTTGTAGCATGTATTAGATTTTTCCTTTCTTTTTAAGGTTGAATGACATTCCATTGTGTGTATATATATCATATTTGTTCATCCCTCAGTGGACACTTGGGTTGCTTCCACCTTTTGGCTATTGTAAATAATGCTCTATAAACATAGGGATACAAATATTTCTTTGAGATCATGCTTCAATTCTTTTGGATATATACTCAGAAGTGAAATTTCTGGATCATATGGTAATTTTATTTTTACATTTTTGAGGAATTACCATATTCTTTTACATAAATGGCTGCACCATTTTACATTCTCACCAATAATACACAAGGGTTCCAATTTCCCCACAACCTCTCCAACACTTGTTTATATATATATATATATATATTCTGATTTTCTAAGTTGTTATTTATGAATCATTTAAACTATGGAACCAATGGTTCCCAATATTTTACCCCCATCTAGTCATTCTTATAATATAAAAAGTTTGCTAAGTTAAGTAATCTATTGTTGGGTACAATCCATTGATTTATAAATTCTAATAAGCAGTCATATCCTATCTCTCAATTGACCTGTCAGTTGGTTTGTGTATGTGGTATTACCTATTGTATTACTATAGGAACTTCTCTGCAACCTTCATATACAGGGCAAATTATTATCAGCTTGAATAGTTAATCATCAATATCAGAAAGGTGGGCGAGGGGTGCTCTACAGGTCCTTTCATCCCGTGCTACTTTAATTAGATTTAATGTGCTGTTATAAGTACACCAGATGATGACATACTTCATTTCCCTGAAGACTACTCTTTAATGAGTTGCCCATTCAATTATAGGTTCTTAATTATTCAAGCAAAAACTTAGAAGTTTTTAAATAAGTAAATGGATGAGCATTTCTAAATAATAGCTGTGGTCATGTTCCATTAAAAGGATATCTCATAGTTAAGCATTCCTCTGGTTACAGTCGGCAAACTGCAGCTCTGTTGACTAATGAGCTTGCCAACCACTACTCTAGTAGGCTGCTATTTTTGTTTACTTTGCTTTTAGCTACTCTTTAGATATGAAACTTTTTAAAAATTAGGAACTTACTTTGGCTAGGAGTTCCAAAAGTCAAAATTGTGTTTTTTATACAATGATGGGCACCAATGAAAACAGAAAAGATGCTGAGAAATGACATGCCCCATTCAAAGATTAAACAGCTTGTTTAGATTTATAAAGTAGCATGTTGGCTTCTGTTGGCATTTAGCACCTATCATCTGTTATGCAAAATGAGCTCTCCTTTACCCACTTGACCGGAAAAGATCTTTCCCAAATTCTTATACAGGGAAATTTTACAAGATGTAAAGAAATGACTACTGGATTAAGTACTGAAGCTGATGGAAAGCAAAACGTGTTAAATGCGTTAAAACACTGACTATAATGCCATCATTCATTTAAATGGTCTTCTTTTCTGCTCTCCCACCCCATCTCATTGCTCAATCCTTTTATGGACATACATGTTCCTTCTCCTTCCCTCCCGCAATTCCTGTCTCTTAAATGTATGCTTATGTCCAGGGGAGAGACACCTTGAAGACCAGATGGCCAAATTATTTCGTACAAGGTTATGACTCAGTTGTTATCATATTTCCTTTTGATTTTAATTTCTTACTTGGCCATGGGAAGGACCCTTCTTATAAAGTTTTAGCGGTCAAGAAAATTGATTCTTCAATATTATGCTTAGAAGAGTGGCAGGAAAGGGAAGACAATAATTACCTGTTTGGGCAAGAAGTAATCTGGTCTTTGGAATGATTCATATGGTTTTAAATATGAAAAATAACTGATGCCAAGATAACTATTCAAGTACAGTAACTCTAGGAAAATCAGTGGCCCAGCATTCATTCTTCATTCTTTTCACTCTATTAGTTGCTATCAACACTTGTTAATATATTAATTTTAGGTTCTGATAATGTAGAAACTATTTTTTTCTGACTACCTTACTTTTTCTAAATCATCTTTGCATTAATTTCAGCTAATAATAATCTAAGAATTTCATAAAAATAGTTAGATGAATGACTCAATCCATTGCTTATAATCTCAAATACTTAAAACATAATTTATTACTTGAAGAGTAATAATTATCATAACTAGTTGTTTTTCATTTGAACAGCCTGATATACTTGACAAGACACTTTTATGTATATTGTCTTTTTGTGAGCTCACAACCAGTCTGTTAATGTCCAACGAACATTGATCATATCCCTAGTATGTGAAATATACATATAACGGGTCTTCAAGTGATGTTGTTTTGTTATAACATTGAAGAGATGCTTAATTTAACTCTTGTTTTTGTCAATTAGCCTGTGGTAAATTGGTTTCATTATACACTAGAAACCTGGTGCACAAATTCATGCATGGGTGGGAGTCTGGCTGGCCTCCTATCTGGACAATTTGGCTGTGTGAGGCGAGGAGACTCGGGCAATTGGCCAGCTGGCCCCACTCTCCTGGTCAAACTCCCAGTTGAACTCCAGGTTGAGGGGACATTTTGCATATTAGCCTTTTATTACATAGGATAGTTTCACTTAAAGTCACAAAACCTAACGAGGATGATAAGTGAGGACTTATTACACTTCCTTTTGTTGCCTGAAGCATCTCAGAATTTTCATGTCCTAAAATGAGATCCTGGTATTTCCAAAAAACCTGCTCCAACCACATCTCAGATGGTGGCAACTTCAAACTTCAGATGCTCAGGCCAAAACTTTTGAATCAATTTTGACTTCTTTTTTTCTCTCCCATTCCACTCCCTTCTTCCTGGATATCATATTGGTGTACCTTCAAATATATCCAGAATATGACTATTTATCACCATGCTATCTTCTCAGACACTGTCTCTAGTTTGATAAATTAATAACCTTCTCACTAGTGTCTGCTTCCAATCTAAAGTACTGTCAGTCTATTCCCAATAAGCAGCATGAATGTTAAAATGTAAGTCAAGCCCGGCTGGTGTGGCTTAGTTGTTGAGTGTCGATTTCTAGTTCAATTCCCGGTCAGGCCACATGCTCAGATTGTGGACTTGATCCTCAGTGTGGTGCATGTGCAGGAGGCAGCAATCAATGGTTATCTCTCATTACTGATGTTTCTTTTTTTTTCTTCTTTTTAAAAAATATTTTAAAAATATATATTTTATTGGTTTTCACAGAGAGGGAGAGGGATAGAGAGTTAGAAACATCGTTGAGAGAGTCATGGATCAGCTGCCTCTTGCACGCCCCCTATTGGGGATGTGCCTGCAACCAAGGTACATGCCCTTGACCGAAATCAAACCTGGGACCTTTCAGTCCGCAGACCGATGCTCTATCCACTAAACCAAACCGGTTTTGGTTCATTATTAATGTTTCTATCTCTTTCTCCCTCTTCCTTACTCTCTGAAATTAATAAAAAAATATATTTAAAAAATGTAAGGGAAACCACATCTGTCTTCTATGCAAAACTCACAAAGGGCTCCACTTCTCATTCAAAGTTAAAGTCAAAGGCCTCACAGAGGTCCAGAACTTGTTCCCCACCACTCCAGTCTCTCTAACCTTATTTTCTGCCAATTTCTGCCTTATGCACTCTACTGCTGTTAACTCCTTGCTGTTTCTGCCACTCTGCCATATACTGTTCTGCCTCAGAGCCTTTGCACTGTCCTCCCCTTTACCTGGCACTCTTCTCCCAGTCAACCATGTGGTTTGCTTCCTGATTTCTTCAGGTCTTTACTCAAATAATACCTTCTCAAGAAGACCTTCTGTGATCACCCTACTTATAACTGGAACATCCCATCACCAATTCCACCACTCTCTATCCTCCTTTTCTTATCAATTTTTTTTCCTGTAGCACTTAACACCATTTTTGTTAGTCCAGAAAGGCTAGGTTATTCTCTGATAAGTAACCCCAAGGCTCAATGGCCTACAATTAAATTTAATTTCTCACTTACGCAAATCCCATCATGGGACTAGTTGCTTTTAGACAGGTATATTCCATCAGTGATCCAGGGACTCAGGATGCTTCTATTCTGTAGTCTGTCACATGCCTTCCATTGGCTGCAGCAGGAGAATAGAGCTGGAAGGTTATAGACTATTTTCTAAATGCTCTGGACTGGAAATAATATATGGCATTACTGTTCACAGCCCCCTGGCCAAAGCTAACCACTAAGTCTCACCCAATTGTAAGGGGCCAAGATGTGTGGGAAGAGTTGGTGGCAAGCCATCTGACATTTTGTGTGTTATTTATTTTAATGTCTGTCTCTTTCCACTCAGTAGTCCCATAAAGGCAGGGATTTGTGCTTGTTTGGTTTACTGCTCTATCCCCTATGCCTAACATTTTAATTGGTCAGAACTTTTATGGAATGAATAAATGAGTGGATAAATGAATGTCAGCTCCCCAGACTGGTGAGCCCAGTAATTTTATTCCCAATAGCCTCGGCCCTGGGCCTGATGAGAGCAACCCAACAAATTAGCATCTATGCTTCCCATCCCCTACGTAGGGAAGAATCACATAGTTAGATCTGGACAAGGCCACACATATGGAGTGCAACCAAACCACATGGCCCTATTAAAGACCCTGTAAAGGTTACTTCTCTTGAGATTCTCAGGCTAAGCTGCTGGCAGCTTCTATGGATGTGTTTGTTTCTCACATTTATGACAGAACAAGAAAGAAATATCGCATTACCCTTGAGAAGCTCCTCCTAAAGTCAACGGGGCAGGATAGGATTTGTCTCCCCTCTTCTTCATTTCTATGAAGTGAACCTGTGTACGGTGAGAGGGCTGGGAGGGAGGGTGTTAGCAAATGAGATAAAAAAGAGAAGTCTCCTAGATACTGAATTAAGGTTGGACTCTAGGTGACTGGATGAAAAAAAGAAAACAATGTTTTTCTTTTTTTTTAAGAAAATCTTTTTCTTTTTTTTTTTCTTTAAATACATTTTATTGTTCAGATTATTACAATTGTTCCTCTTTTTTCCCCCATAGCTCCTCTCCACCCCGTTCCCACCCTACCCTCTGCCCTTATCCCACCCCCCACTGTCCTCATCCCTAGGTGTATGATTTCTGTCCAGTCTCTTCCTGCACCCTCCACACTCCTTTTCCCCCAAGAATTGTCAGTCCACTCCCTTTCTATGCCCCTGATTCTACTATATTCATCAGTTTATTCTGTTTATCAGTTATTTTATTCACTTGATGTTTAGATTCACTTTTGATAGATATGTATTTGTTGTTCATAATTTTTTTTAAAAAATTTTACTGATTTTTTACAGAGAGGAAGGGAGAGAGAGAGCGAGCTAGAAACATCGATGAGAGAGAAACATCTATCAGCTGTCTCCTGCATTGGGGATGTGCAGGAGACAGCTGATAGATGTTTCTCTCTCATCCATTGGGGATGTGCCCACAACCAAGGTACGTGCCCTTGACCAGAATTGAACCTGGGACCCTTCGGTCTGCAGGCCGACGCTCTATCCACTGAGCTAGATCGGTTTCAGCTGTTGTTCATAGTTTTTATCTTTACCTTTTTCTTCTTCTTCCTCTTCTTAAAGAGTACCTTTCAGCATTTCATATAATACTGGTTTCGTGTTGATGAACTCCTTTAGCTTTTTCTTATCTGTGAAGGTCTTTATCTGTCCTTCAATTCTGAATGATAGCTTTGCTATCTAGAGTAATCTTGGTTGTAGGTTCTTGCTATTCATCACTTTGAATATTTCTTGCCGCTCCCTTCGGGCCTGCATAGTTTCTGTTGAGAAATCCACTGACAATCGTATGGGTGATTAACTGTTTTTCTCTTGCTTCTTTCAAGATTCTCTCTTTGTCTTTTGCTCTTGACATTTTAATTATGATGTGTCTTGGTGTGGTCCTCTTTGGATTCCTTTTGTGTGTGGGGTTCTCTGTGCTTCCTGGACTTGTAAGTCTGTTTCTTTCACCAGGTGGGGGAAATTTTCACTCACTATTTCTTCAAATAGGTTTTCAGTATCTTGCTCTCTCTTCTGACACCCTCATAATTCTGATGTTGGTATACTTGAAATTGTCCCAGAGGCTCCTTACACTACCTTCACATTTTGGGATTCTTTTTTCTTTTTGCTTTTCCAGTGGAGTGTTTTCTGCTTCTTTGTATTTCAAATCTTTGACTTGATTCTTGGGGTCCTCTAGTCTGCTGTTGGATCTCTGTATATTATATTTTATTTCACTCAGTGTATGCTTAAGTTCTAGTTGGTCCCTTTTCATATCCTCAAGGTTCTCACTAAATTTTTTGGCCTTTTCTAGAAAATTCTTGAAAAACCTTATAACCGTGGTTTTGAACTCTATATTCAGTCATTTGTTTTCCTCCATTTCTTTCAGTTGTGACCTGTTACTTTTTCTTCACATTTTTGCTGCTTCCCTGAGTTAATGGAGTAGCTCTTAATGCTAGGTGTCCTATAGGGCCTGGTGGCTCAGCCTCCTAGGTACCTGAGTTGGACACTCTTGGTGCATCCCTTTGTGGGCTGTGTGTACAGTCTTGTTGT
>PVJN01034650.1:0-22626 GCA_004026805.1 Lasiurus borealis | reverse complement strand
TGTTGATAAAAACCAGGTATAATTTTTGTTTAAATATCAATTTTGGCTGTATTTTTAAAAGGAAACACTCTCTTTCCTTCTCTGAGTTTATTTCTTAGTGAGAGCTTTAAGAATTTATCTTCAATGTGTGTTGTCACACGTGTAATCAAACTTGAACTTTATAAGCTTAGTACCTTTGGACTTCTGCCCACAAGCAGTTTATGTGCATGGTAAAACAAGACCCTGTACAGTTTCTTAATTGAAATGAAAGTTAGTTGCCACTTGGTTAATGTCCTGGTTCTTAAACAAAACAATATATTAGTGACCTGGAAATTTGGAATTTGAATGTGATAATATAAATCTTTTTGTCCTATTCAAGTGTTTCAAGCTGAATTAAAACAAATACTTCTAATATTTCTGCCTTCAGTAACTATCAGGGATGATTGATTATATCTGTACCATATATTGATGGAGTGGTAATTTTTTATACAGAGTAGTCAGCCTTCCTGAAGGCTATTGAAGGCACTCCACTTTATCATGGTTGTCTTTTTGGAAGTTGCACAGAAGGTCCATATGAATGTTAATTATAGTCTCAGAACAAGCCAAAGCCCTTATTCCTTGGCATTGCATACACACTGTGTGAAAATACACACTTTTGGCAGAATGGACAATAATAGATTCATTTCTTGCAAAGTGGGCATAAATCAAAGCCTTGTAAATTTCACATTTTAACTCTCACACTTACTCTGTGCAGGGAAGTAAGGTCTGGTTCTCAAAGTCCACACAGTCTGGTAGGGGAGACGAGAAGTGCAGGCAACACATAAGACCAGGATCACCGTGCATTGGTAGAATTGACCAACTTGCCAGATGCCATGAGGAGATGCCCCTTTCTAGCTGGGAAGATCAAGGGAGGAGCTGAGAGTTGTGGATTTGAGCTGGATCTTGAGGGATCTGTAGGCAAAGACTACAAGGAAAGGAAGACTGAAGTGGGGAACTGCTTCTTGGGCCCATGTCTGGTTTACAGAGTCTGGAGACGGGACACGCAGAGTGTGTAAAAGGGAAGAAGGGGAATTCCTTAGGTGTGGCTAGCCATACTGGTACTCACCCTGCTTCTCCCTCTGCTCTGTTCTCAGACTGGGGGAAACAGAGGTGGAAAGGTAGCCTTGATCTTACCTCGTGGTTTTCTATTCTCTTTACCTTTTCAATTGTCAATGTACATTGGTAAGAAGTTATGGAGAATAAGACTAGGAAAGAGGAATGGAGTGGAGGTGGGAAAAGTGAAATGCAGCTTAGCTCAGGGGGCTCTTTACCTCATTTTTCTTTTATTTTCCTGTTTTAGTATTTTCTCCTTTTCTAAAACTTGGCAGAATACATTATAGGAAAGAACAAGAAAAAAAGGGAATAAGGGAGTTTCAGTAGTAGACCACTCATATTTGTTCTGCCTATAATTATATGGGATTAAAGAGCATAGATTGAGTAGTGTTTGCAGAAAATAAACAGATCTAATGCTGAGCATACAAAAATAATCTTGATGGACCCTAACCTTAGTTCTTCGATGTCATCATCATAGTCATCAGTTAAATTTTATTTAGGACCCACAACACACATGACCTTGTCTTACAACATAGTAGAGATTTAAAAAAAAAATTTTAAGAGGTGGAGAGGGTTTAGAACAAACATTTTCTTGCTTTTTTGGCAGAAAAGTGGTGCTTAAAGGAACATTCCCAGTATAGGATGTTGGGTAGACATAAATCTTTTGCACTTTTATTGAGTCATAATCTTTCTGGATATGTGTGTATAGTTACTTTTTCCTTCTCCATAAGTAAAAAGAGAAAAAGTCAGACAGTGAAAGAGTAAGCTTGAAAAATAACCAGACCCAGGTTGTAATTTTTAAAGCTGCCTTGTGAAGAAATGCACCTGCTAAAGAGGCTTGAAGAAAAAACTGCTGTCACATTTCAGGGCCAGAGAGTAACTGAGTTAGCTTCCACTCTGGATTGCTTGTCAGGTTTTTCTTATTCTCCTTTTAAAAAATCTTTATTGTTGAAAGTATTGCATATGTGTCCTTCACAACTACCCCCCCCCCCGCATTGTCCCCTTCTAGCCCCACCCAAGCCACCACCCCAGGCCTTCATCACCCTATTGTCTGTGTCCCTGGTTCATGCATATAAGCATACAAGGTCTTTGGTTGATCTCTCCCCGTCCTTCTTTTTTTCCTTGAAGTGAACATACTTGATCTTCTCATAAAATATTGTTTCCTTGCCTTCTGAGAAACTATGTGAAGTGGGAAGCTGTTCTTTGATAGTATAATTAGCTTTCTGCTACAGGACTGTTCTAGGAGTTTGGTGACAGTTCTACTCTGTTAGGACTCATTAGAGGCTGTTAGTGAATATCAAGGCACTGGTATTGAACATGGTTGTGACGTGTGATGAAACCACTTCATACTTCTTGTTTTTAAAAACAGGTTTATACTGAATTGGAGGGTTAAGTATATTTCTGGAAGAGATTCTTGGCCCCTCTTAGAATGTATTGGTATATAAATTGAGCATTTTCTCACTCCAAACTCTGATGTAAATGATGTATGTTGCTCATTGCTGAGGCATGCAATGGGTATGTCTTTGAAATTACATAAGATTGTGCAAAGGAAGCAAAAAGCTGAGATGCCCTCCTTCATGAACATCCTCCTCAGAAAATAAATTGGAGGGAAGTTTCTGACTGGCCATGGGCAATCCCCCTGAGAGATTCATGAAAGTTAATGTGGAAATGCACTACATGATTGCTTTCTCTCTTTTTTAGCTTCTGCCCCTCTCTGCAATACAAGAAGAGAAGGAAATGAAGGAGCCACTCCTGTAATTTACCAGATAAGCCCAGTAGGGTCAATATAGTTCCCAGGAAAAAGCTGCAGGCCTCTCAGAAATAGCCACTTCGAGCAGCTTGACCTGAAATCCAACCTAGAAGAGGATTCCATTTACAAGGTGAGTTAGGAGGGCGCCAGCTTAAAATCAAAAGTGGGGTTTAGACGGGGCATCGTTTACTAACAGCAAGAGATTAGCAAAACATTACCTAATCACAGGTATATCAGAACTAAAAGAAACATAGTAATCCTGGTTATGCTAGCCATCTTATTTAAAATATTCTGCTGTAATTTTTTTAAAAATGTATTTTGATTTTTTTACAGAGAGAAAGGGAGAGGGATAGAGAGTTAGAAACATGGATGAGAGAGAAACATCGATCAGCTGCCTCCTGCACATCTCCCACTGGGGATGTTCCTACAACCAAGATACGTGCCCTTGATCGGAATCAAACCTGAGACCTGATGCTCTATCCACTGAGCCAAATCAGTTTCGGCTGCTGTCATGTTTTTAAGGATAGGAAGTAGAAAAACACACCAAAGGATTTGTTAACCTTTTTCTACCTGCATTGTGGCAGCATGTGAAGATCCTCTCCTCCCCTTCCTGAGTAATGAACCTACACACCTAAGAATGCTTTAGTTATATACATAGATATACAGAAGCCCATATCATGCATACACTCATTCTTAAAATGTTTTTATAATCTTCCAGAGTGAACAGGCAGACAGTTGCTTGTTTTCATTTTGCTCATGAGACTGAAATAACTAATTTGATACCAGCAATACTTACCCTGGGTACTCTGGGCTCCTCTGATAGTTGCAGTTATTATTTTCAGAGCCACATCACATATGCTATTGAGGAGCTTTTGGAAGCTGTGTATCTTCTACTCAAACTATTATTTGTCCTGGGATATAGGGCTGATGGTGGTGGTGGAGACAGTTCAGATATCCCCTCACTCCTACCTTCCCCTTGCATGAACTGGTCCCTTGTGGTAGGGCAGAAACCAAGGCTCAGTGCTTTAGTGTAATTATTATTATGTGAGAAGCTTTCTGTTTATTACAGCATTATTTAAAGTTACTTTTAGAGCAGAGCTTGCAAATTAGTGGCCCACAGGGTAAATTTTAGACTGTAATTTTTTTTAACCTGTAATCATTTTCTTTTTGAAAATGGAATTAGTTTGCCAACATTGCTGAACAGTCTGGAAACTTCACATAGAATCAGATACCTGGCTTCTTTTGGAAAATTAAACATCTTGTTACAATTGAAGTTTGCATTTCTTAAGTATTTAACCCAACCAACCTTACAGATTTATGTTACCGGCCTGGCACCTGTAGGCTTTTGTGGTCAAGATTCCTGCTTTCGAGTGGAAGGGGGCAAAGGGAGAGAAAAGGAGGGACATCTATAATACTGTCAACAACAACAACAACAAAATTTCTGCTTTAAGCATCAATTTCTTCTCTCTTAATGTGAAGTCACTCCCATGTACTTCACATATAATACTGTTAGTCTTTATTCTCTTTTAGTATTTTATTATTTTATGTGAAATGGGTATACTTTGAGAATGCTGGCTTCCAGAAGTTAAGCTGACACCTGCCAGATTTGCCGATGAAGAAGGCAGACTCTTCCAAAATCAGATGGCCCATTGTTCTTAGTTGGGAAATCTGATTTGATAGTAACAGAGTATGAATCATTCTTTCCAGACCTTGAGGTTGTCATCTCAGAGTCTGAAATGCCATGACTAATGCCTCCATTGCCTGACATTATTATTTTAGTCCCAGAAAGAAGAGGAAGATTCATTGAGTTGGCTTCTTTGTGAATGACACTTGTAGGGATATAGAGTCCATTTCCTAGTCCTTTCTTTACTCATGCTGGACTCCTGAGTGAATCAGCAAGCAATACACTGTGCCATTTACATATGCAGATTTTTGACATTGAGAAGTCTGTCCATCAGAATCAGATGTATCTTCTCCTTCCCATTTTGATCACTCTATATTATTTGGAACGGAACTATGTACAGTAATGTTCTTGTCAATTTGGTACTGGATCAAACTTTTGTATAGTAACCAAGAGCATTAGTCATGACAGCATTTCAAATTATGAGGGAGGCCTTATGAGGCAAAGCATTTCTCTGTCTACATTAGCTAAATTCAAACATGAACTATTTGATTATTGTTCACAAATGGGGGAAACGGGCTCCATCTCAGAACAGCAGTTCTTATCCCAACAGCCCATTTAACTTCAAACAGGTAGTGGCTGTTACTTAAGCAGATTTCAGGCTTCAGGATATCCATTTTTAATGTTGAAGCAAACAAGAATACAGGCAGGCTGGGTTAGATGATTATTTCAGCTTACTGTCCTTCTGGCTGCATTCCTTTTCCCTATCTCATGGAATCTTTTGGATCAGTATTGTCTAGGATCCCTTGATACTTGACCACAAGCAAAAATGAAATGTAGGTGAGTCCTTTGACTATCAGGTTTAAGTTCATGGAAATAAAGTAACTGGAAATTTGTTTCCACACATTTGCTGGGTGGTGGCTTGGCTGTTTGAGAAATTAAACTCTTCTTTAAAAGGAAAATGTAGGTGATTGGTATCTCATTTCCTTGACAAAATGTGTTTATTTTAATTATTTTTTTCATCGTAGGAATTAGTTTGTTGCATGTATACTCAGAGATGCTTTCAGAAAGCCTCTTTATCGTTTTTCCCGGGAGTGCCTGTTATCAGCCTCACATTCCACTTCACTTAACTGCCTGAGAAAGGTTAGATAGGATGGCAAAAATGGAGCCAAAGTCGGGAGTGCTTGGGAGCCTGTTGACACATAAGAGAGAGAAATGTGGTGAGAAAGGAAAATTCAGAAAATCATCTCACTAGTCTGCAAGCATAACATGGTTCCACAAAAACTGAAGAGGAGAAAGAATAGTGAACCCCGGCATGGCAGGGAGGCAGATCATGAGCCATCTCCCCAGGTGGTGGAGATGAGAAGAATATCCAAGGAGAACTAGAAATGCAAAAGCCATTTTACCGGCCTCTGCCTTCCTCCCTGGTGCCCCTCCTGCTCTGTCTCTCAGGTGTCTCTCTTCTATTTTAAGAGACACCCAATTCTCACAGCTGAAGGGCCAAAGCCGGTTCTTCTCTCCAGGAAAGAAGAGTGAGGAGGCACTGAAGTTTCCTTCTCACCCAGTTGAAAAGAATGGGAATAAGGGATCAGGAAAAAAGTGTCCAGAGGTAAAAACTGTGCACTGGATTGTCTTTCTCAATCTGGTGAGTAGGATTTTAGAAAAATGAGTCACCTAAACCTCAGAAAATTTAGACTACATTTGAAAAATAAATTTAGACTAGATTTGAAAAATAAGTACATGTCCAGTAAAAGTAGAAATGAAGAAGTAATTAAGTGAAAAAAAAGGAGAATATTGTTAATATCAAGGGTTTCATATGTAAATAGCAAGGAAAAGGGTAATATATTTTTCTTTTTTTGCTTACAAACACTTTTATTTTTATATGAGAGGCCTGGTGCACAAAATTAGTGCACCAGGGGGAGGGGATCCCCTCAGCCCATTCTGCACCCTCTCCAATCTGGGACCCTTTGGGGCAGTGGTTCTCAACCTGTGGGTCGTGACCCCTGTGGGGGTCGAATGACCAAAACTAAAGCCATCGGAAAATACATAATGCATATCAGGTATTTACATTCTGAATTGTAACTGTAGCAAAATTACAGTTTTGAAGTAGCCACCAAAATTATTTTTTGGTTTGGGGTCACCACAACATGAAGAACTGTATTGCAGGGTCACGGCATTAGAAAGGTTGAGAACCACTGCTTTGGGGGATGTCCGACTGCCAGTTATGATCTGATTCTATCGGTCGAAACCGGCAGTTGGACATCCCTCTCACAATCTGGGACTGCTGAATCCTAACTGCTCACCTACCTGCCTTCTTGATCACCTCTAACTATCTCCCTTGCCAGCACGATTGCCTCTAATTGCCCTCCTGCTGGAGTTATTGCCCCTAACTGCCCCTGACGGCCATCCTGGTTGCCCCCAACTTCCTCCCTCTGCTGGCCTGGTCGCTGCAACTTCTACCCCTGCTGGCCTGGTTGCCCTCACTGCCCCTTCTGCCAGCATGATCACCCCCAACTTCCCCCCTGCCAGCCTGATTGTCCCCAACTGCCCCCCCTGCTGATCTGGTCACCCCTCACTACCCCCTCTGCCAACCTGGTCACCCCTCACTGCCTTCCCTGCTAGCCTGGTCATCTCATGCAGCCTGCTGGTCAGTCATTTGGTCGTCCCTCATTTGGTTAATAAAATTATATTGGTTTCAGGTGTATAATACATCATCACCAAACCAAGTCAAGCATCCTTTCATCACCATTTATCCCCCTTTATTTCTTTTAACTCCACCCTGCCCCTTTTTCTCTCTGGTAATCACTGTACCATTGTCTGTGCCTATGAGTTATTATTTTTTAATCCCTTCATCTTTTTCACCCAGTCCTCAACTCCCCTCCCCTCTGACAGCTGTTAGTCTGTTCTCTGTGTATATGAGTCTGTTTCTATTTTGTTAGTTACTTTATGTTGTTCATAATATTCCATATATAAGTGAAATCATATGGTACCTGTCTTTCTCTGACTAGCTTTTTTCACTTAGCATAATACTCTCCAGGTCCATCCTATTTATTTATGGCTGAGTAATATTCCATTGTGTAAATGTACCACAGCTTTTTTTATCCACTCATCTAAAAATGGGCACTTAGGTTGCTTCCAAATCTTGGCTATCATAAATAACACTGCAAGAGTTTCTGTTTTTAAAAATGTTTTTCGTTTTTCAATGTGTTTTTTTCTTCCTATTTAAAAATATATCTTTCATTTAGAAAATTTTCAAATTTATACAAAAGAGAATAGTGTACTGAGCTCTCATATGCACACACCAAGATTCATTTATCCCTTTCCACTTTTATTCTGAAGTCCCTAGACAGACATGTTATATCCAACATACAAGCTTTAGTATGCATCTGTTAATATGATCATTTTTCTGCAAAACTATAATGGCCATTGCCACACCAAACAATTGAAGGCTAATTCTTTGATATCACTTACTACCTATTCCATATTTCTCAAAATTGTCTTTTTATAATTGGTTTAGTTACATCAGATCCAAAGTACTTACATTTTATCTGGCTATTGAGCCTCTTAAGTCCCGTTTATCTGGAACTTTCCCAAGTCATTTACTTGAAGAAATCAAGCCACATGTGTGCTGCATTTGTCTGATTATTTGTATCTCTTGTTATTTTCTCTGTCACCCAGATTATTAGAAACTGGAGGTTAGATTTAGAGGCTTGGTTAGATTCAGATTCTACTTTCTGACAAGAATTCTGCTTTCATGGTGGAGTGTACTTCATTTAACATCACCCCAGGAGGCCTATATGGTCTGGTTGCCCTACTTTTAGTAATTCTAAGATTCAACAACAGAATAATTCACAGAATAATATCTTTTTTAAATTAAACCTTTATTGTTCAGATTATTACATTTGTTTCTCTTTTTTTCCTCTTCATAGCTCCCCTCCACCCAGCTCCCACCCCTCCCTCTACCCTTACCTCCCCCAGCATTGACCTCATCTGTAGGTGTATGATTTTTGTCCAGTCTCCCTGCACCCCCTTCATTTCTTTCCCCCTAAGAATTGTCAGTTCCCTCCCTTTCTGTGCTCCTGATTTTATTATATTCACCAGTTTATTCTTTTCATCAAATTTTTAATTCACTTAATTTTTAGATTCTCTTGTTGATAGATATGTATTTGTTCATAATTTTTTATCTTTTACCTTTTTCTTCTTCCTCTTCTTAAAGAGTACCTTTCAGCATTTCATATAATACTGGTTTGGTGTTGATGAACTCCTTTAGCTTTTTCTTATCTGTGAAGCTATTTATCTGCCCTTTAATTCTGATTATAGCTTTGCTGGATAGAGTATTCTTGGTTGTAGGTTCTTGCTATTCATCACGTTGAATATTTCTTGTCACTCCCGTCTGGCCTGCACCGTTTCTGTTGAGAAATCAGCTGACAGTCGTATGGGTGCTCCCTTGTAGGTAATGAACTGTTTTTCTCTTGCTGCTTTTAATATTCTCTCTTTGTCTTTTGCTCTTGGTATTTTAATTATGATATGTCTTGGTGTGGTCCTCTTTGGATTCCTTTTATTTTGGGTTCTGTGTGCTTCCTGGACTTGTAAGTCTATTTCTTTTGCCAGATGTGGAAAGTTTTCAGACATTATTTCTTTCAATAGGTTTTCAGTATCTTGCTCTCTCTCTCCTTCTGGCACCCCCACAATTCTGATGTTGGTACGCTTGAAGTTGTCCCAGAGGCTCCTTACATTATGTTCACATTTTTGGATTCTTTTCTCTTCTTGCTTTTCCAGTTGAGTGTTTCCTGTTTCTTTATATTCCAATTTTTTTATTTGATCCTTGCCTTCCTCTAGTCTGCTGTGAGATCTCTGTATAATATGTTTTATTTCAGAAAGTGTATGTTTAATTTCTAGTTGGTCCTTTTTTGTCTCTAGTTGGTCCTTTTTCATCTCCTCTTGGGTCTTGCTAAATTTATCCATCTTTTCTAGGAGATATTTGAAAAACCTTATAAGCGTGGTTTTGAACTCTATATCCAGTCGTTTGTTTTCCTCCATTTCTTTTGTTTGTGGTCTCTTCCTTTGTCTCTGCATTTTCACTATGCCGGGAGAACTTCTGTGTTGGATTCAGCCTTATGACACAAGACTTGCAAAACTGCAAAAGCCTCTCTGTTGAGCTTGGGAGGGGTGGAGTCTCAGGGCTCAACACACCCCCTTGCCTTCCATTTGTCCCTGCCCTACATGGCCCCTGGGTCTCACATGACTCTGGGTAATCGCTGGAGCGGTCCCTGTGCACACTCACAGTGCCTTTAGACAGCTGCCTTTGTGGCTCCCCTGAGCTCTGGGAACATATGAGTCTGGGTTTCCAGGGTCTCATATGAAACTGGAGTTTAGTAGAGTTAGAAGTGGCAGTCTGTAGGCTCTGTCTCCTGTCCATAAGCCAGCATCACAATCAGCAGTTCATCCTCTGCGCACAGTGGAGTGTGTGCCCACAGACTTCTGCCCTTTCACAACTCCGCTACATTTCTGTGCACGTTTTCCTTTTCACAGTCTAAACTCCCCCTATATGAGTTTCGGCTGGACTTGGGGTTCAGTGCCGTAGGATAAGGGTTCAGTGCAGTTGGAAATCTCCCATCTCCTTCCTGTCAGATGAAGCCAGCCAGGCAATCCAGCACCCACTCTCTCCTCGTGTGCATCTCTATATCTCAGCTTTTTGCAGCTCCTCTGGCTCTCTGTGAGCCCCTCTCTTTCATTCTAGTTGTAGAATTTCCACTCAGCCAGCTTTCCTGTGGTTCTGGACGATGTCTGTTCTGTCTTTTAGTTGTAGTTTTGAAATTGTTGTGCGAGACAGCAGTTTAGGTGCTCACCTATGCCGCCATCTTGGATTCTCCCCGGAATAATATCTTGATCTATTGTGAAGTTTCCCCCATCAATTTTTTCAACTAATGATTCTGTTCTTTAATAATCATTGTTTGAATATGTTATTACATTATGGATTGTAAAAGTGGTGATTTCTCCAACCCTCACCCTATGTCATCCTATTATTCTTTCTACATTTATTAGCTGGAATTCTTTTATAAGACACATTGCCTTATCAACTAGTATTTGGTGATCTTAAATGCAGTTCATGTAGGAAAGGCAGGGCAAGTTTTTACTACTTTGCTTTGAGTAGATGGTTTCTGAGATGGTTCTTCAGTTTCTTCAAAAGGTGATCAAAGGTTTTTTGGGTTTTTTTTGATGTTTTAGGGAGACAGTGCCTCTTTTTCTTGAGCGTTATTGTAAATTCATAAATTTTGAAAACATTTATTATGTTTTAATCAGCTGACGTGATTTTGTTTTTCTGAATGCTATAAATAAAATCTTCTTTGTTCATTGGGAACCCTTTCAAATTGGCTCCTATATACACATGCAGAAAAGAGAAACTATCATAAGTGAATCACAGTGAGTTTTCACAGACTGAACATCTGTAATATAAGTGTAATACGCTAATTAGACCAGACAGCCGAACAACCTCTGGACGTCCTTCCAGATAAAGCTACAATGGCGGGGCCAAGTCAGAAGTGGTTAGGGGCAATCAGGCAGGCAGGCAGGCAGGCGAGTAGTTAGGGCCAATCAGACAAGCAGTTAGGGGCAATCAGGCAAGCAGGCAGGCAAGCAGTTAGGGGTAATCAGGCAGGCAGGCAAGTAGTTAAGGGAGATCAGGCAAGCAGGAAAACAATTAGGAGCCAGCAATCCCGGAGTACGAAAGGGATGTCGACTTCTGGTTTAGACCCGATCCCTGTGATGGAATCGGGCCTAACTGGCAGTCAGACATACCCCAAGGGGTCCCGGATTGCAAGAGGGTGTGGCTGGGCTGAGGGACCACCTCCCCCTCTCCTGTGCATGAATTTCATGCACCGGACCTCTGGTTCCTACATAATCAGTACCCAGATCAAGATATAGAACATTCCAAAGCATCCCTGTCCCCTTAGTTTTTTTTGACCTGCTTCTTGGTACAACAGGCTGCCCCAAGTCCTCTTGCTCATTTAATGTGAAGTCTTAGAGTCAACCATTCCAGGATATCTGATTCCTTTTAGTAGAAAATGGAATTTAGATACTACAATATGGGCATTAGCGCTACACAGTCTTATCGGTTGTTTTTTAAGGGACATGGTAGTGAATATATATATATATATATATATATATATATATATACATATATATATATATATACACACACACACACATATATATATTTTTTTTAAATGAGGAGTTTATATTGTGTTTTGCAAGTTAACTTTATTGAGTGTTAATATTATTGGATTTGTTATTTGTATCTCTTATACACTGCAAATTTTAGTTTAAAATAATATTACAGAACTTATTTGCTTTATCTTTTAAGTACATCAAATGGTTTCAAATGAATAGCATAGCATTAATCTTACTTATGATTTTCTTTTTATATAGAGAAGAAATATAGAGTTTTAAATATCTTTTATTATCATTATTTTTGTTTTTTCAAAATTTATGCATATGGTCAGAAGATGAATTTTTCCCTCAGTCCATTTTTTTATTAACATCGATATGTTTATTGGCAGTGAGATTCAGTTTATTAAGTCTTTAGTTCACTAGATAATTTGAGTTATTGGCAACTCATTACATCATGAGCAGGAGCTGTTCCAGAAGTGACAGTAGGATTATTGTGCTCTTAAGATGGTGGATCAATATGTGCTGAATTGAATGCATGTATTAGTGTTTACTCCTTATCACAGTACAGGCCCAGACACAGAAAAAAAGTAGACAATCTGAATGAAGCAGAGTGTCCCAGAACTTCTGTTTTCTTGCTTTCTCTTATTTGACAAATGGATATTTTAGAATGCTTATTTTAGAATGATTGCCCTCCTCTATCCACCCCCACACACACACCAATCCTCACCCAAGGATATGTTTTTATTGATTTTACAGAATATGGGGGAGAGAGAAACACAGAAGTGAAACATTGATTGGTTGCCTCCTGTACATGCCCCAATGGGGGATTGAACCACAACCCAGGTATGTGCCTAGGAATTGAACCCGCAACCTTTTGAAGTATGGGATGATGCTCCAACCAAGTGAGTCACTCTGCCAGGGCTGGTCAAGTACTTTGTTTTGGGATATATTTTATAACATTTTATCCTAGAAGAAATGTAAGAATTCATTGAGAATATGGAAGTAGGTAGTCTCTCCCTTTCTTCCCTCCCTCTTTGCCATCTATCTATCCTTCCTTTCTTTTTCCAAGGATCAGGTAATTATTTGAATGTGAAGCTGAGTGCTGGCGATGGGTAGGAGGAAAAAGAAGAGCTGCTTCATTCCTCCTTTAGTCTTTTAAACTTTTTACCTATCTTCCTAAAATGTCTCATTCCCAAACTACAATAAGATTGGAATCTAATGTTTGTAAATTCTTAAAAAATATGTTTTTCATATGCAAGGACTCTTAATACTTGAATTACTCTAACTTTGAGGGTAATTTAAAATGTTCCTGACTTTTTTATTGACTTTTTATGTCATTGACTTTCACACTAAGTGAATAATGCTGGGAAATCAATAGTAGAGATACATTGTCAATAGTGTGGCAAAGGATTGGGAGGGGTTGGTGCCAGGAGGAGAGGGTCAATGGGGAAAATCAAATAACAACAAAAAACAAAGCTGATATCTGTAATACTTTCAACAATAAAGATAAATTTAAAGAGAAACCAAGATGGTGGCACAGGTAAGCACCTAAACTGCCTTGCACAACAATTTCAAAACTACAACTAAAAGACAAAATGGACATCATCCAGAACCACAGGAAGGCTGGCTGAGTGGAAATTTGACTAGAAGGAAAGAGAAAAGCACACTGAGACTCACAGGAGTTGAAGGCAGAGGTACAGAAGTGCATGTAAAGAGGGCTGGCAAATGAGTACACGGCTGGCTTTCTAAATCTGGAGGGAAAAAAAATCTTCTGACCTCCCTGGACTCTAATTCTGGGCAAGACTCTAGGGATCCAGACTCATACAGGGAGAAATGGGACTGTCTGGTGGCAGGCAGTGATTACCGTAGGACACTGGGACCCGGGTGGCCTCTTAGGGCAGGGCTGATGGGAAGCCATAGCTGTTTGTTCCACCCTGAGATTCCACTGCACAAAGCCATTGCTGGTTGCTCTGCCCTGAGACTCCACCCCATCCAAGCTGAGCGCAGAGGCTTTTGCATATGAATAGCCTGCCCTTTTGAATTCTAAACTTACTTAAAAAACTGCAGCTGAGTCAGTGAGTCCCAGAACATTCAAAAGAAGGCCCAAGGCCCTGCAGCACCTTGCATTGCTTCACAAGTGGGCCTCATTTGGGAACCTCCAAAACCCAAACAACCAGGAGAGATTATCAGATCTCTCCATAGATCCTGCTGGGTGGCCTCAGGCAGAGGCTACATTAGCACCTCTGTGAAGATACAAGAGCCAGTGTACCCAGGGGTCAGAGTGGGACCATCCAGATTACAACTCCTCAGATCCATAAGGGACACACTCAGGGGGCAGACTCAGTGAGCACCATAGTCACACTGAAGCAAGTCTTGTCTCATAAGGATGTGTCCAGCACAGAAGTTTTCCCAGCATAGACACAGCTGATCCTCACAGCTAATTGGCCTGGAGATCAGTTCCTCCCAGTGAAACCAACAACAATCAAGGCTTAACTACAACATGACTGTGCACACAGCTCACAAAGGGGTGCACCAAGATTGTCCACCTCAGGTAACTGGGGAGGATGAGCCACTGGGCCCTAAAGGAAACCTAGCACACAAAGCCACTCTATCAACTCAGGGAAGCAGCCAAAATGTGGAGACAAAGAAACAGGTCACAAGAAGGAATGGAGGAAATGGAGGAAAGCAAAGAACTGGATATAGAGTTCAAAACCATGCTTATAAGGTTTTTCAAGAATTTTCTAGAAAAGGCCGATAAATTTAACAACACTCTCGAGGATATGAAAAAGGACCAACTAGAAATTAAGTATACACTGACAGAAATAAAAAATAATAAACAGAGATCCAACAACAGGTTAGAGGAGCACAAGAATCAAGTCAAAGATTTGAAATACAAAGAAGCAAAAAAACACTCAACTGGAAAGGCAAAAAGAATCCAAAAATATGAAGATAGTATAAGGAGCCTCTGGGACAACTTCAAGTGTACCAACATCAGAATTATGGGGGTGTCAGAAGAAGAGAGAGAGCAAAATACTGAAGATCTATTTGAAAAAATAATGACTGAAAACTTCCCACAAATGGTGAAAGAAATAGACCTACAAGTTCAGGAAGTGCAGAGAACCCCAAACAAAAGGAATCCAAAGCGGACCACACCAAGACACATCATAATTAAAATGCCAAGAGCAGAAGCCAAAGAGATAATATTAAAAGCAGCTAGAGAAAAACAGTTTATTATCTACAAGGGAGCACCCATACGTCTGTCAGCTGATTTCTCAACAAAAACTATGCAGGCCAGACAAGAAATATTCAAAGTGATAAATAGCAAGAACCTACAACCAAGATTACTCTACCCAGCAAAGCTATCATTCAGAATTGAAGATCAGATAACGAACTTCACAGATAATAAAAAGCTAAATGGGTTCATCACCACCAATCCAGTATTTTATGAAATGCTGAAAGATATTCTTTAAGAGGAGAAAGAAGAAAAAGGTAAAGATTAAAATTATGAACAACAAATACATGTCTATCAACAAGTGAATCTAAAAATCCGATGAACAGAATAAACTGGTGCATATAATAGAATCGGACTTAGAAAGGGAGTGGACTGACAATTCTCGGCGGAAAAGGGTTGTGGGGGATGCGGGAAGAAGATTGGACAAAAATTATACAACTATGGATGAAGATGGAAGGGGTAAGGGCAGAGGGTGGGGTGGTAACTGGGTGGAGGGGAGGTATGGGACTGGGGGGGGAAGAGGAACAACTGTAAAATCTGCACAATAAAGATTTATTTAAAAAGAAAAAAAGCATTCGGGTTAAAGAACAACAACAAGAAGAATATATAAATTTTAAAAAGAGAGAGAGAGAGAGAGCGAAAGGTTTGGCTTTTGAAGATCAAGGGTTTACCAGGAGTAATAATTCTCTTTGCCCCAGTAAGAAGTGATTTCAGAGATGTTGGACTAGAAGATAGGCTTCCAAATGCCAACTGTGTAAGGCTGGTGGTAGACTTTAAAGGTTTGAAATTTCATAAACAATAACAATGTAAATTGGTGGTGTTTTTGTTTTTATCATGTATCTTATATCACACCTGCTATATCTAAAGTGTTCCTCATTCAGTCATTCATTCATTTATGAAGCAAAGTCTTTTGAGTACCGATTCAGTGTGTACCAGGCACTAATCTGGGCCTGGGGTTAGAACAGGGAGAGCATGAAACATGGGTAAAGTCTCTAGGGATAGACAACAAACCAATAAATAACTCATGTAACTACTGAGTAAGGTAAGTGCTGTGAAGAAAATGAAAAGAAAATTGTGCTAGAAAGTGACAGCATTTTTGTGTCTATTCGGAAGTGACACAAGCTGAGGGGTGATTGCTAACTAAATTTTCATGTTTAGAATACTAAATTTGAAAGTTCCGTACAGTTTATTTAAACAATAACTGCAAATTTGGCACTTGAATTTATTTCCAAATGTCTAAGTTTTTTCAACTGGCACTATACATAAACACTAAGATTAAAATTTATTTTGTCAGCTTCTGAAAACTACAAGGAACTCTTGGGTGAAGTTTATATGGAAACTCCCTATAGTATATTTGTAGCTTTTCTGTAAACCTAAAATTATTACAAAATAAAATACTTAAAGGGGGGAAAAAAAACACGAGTGAAAAAATACCAAAAAAATACAACTTAACGCATAGAGTTAATTTACATTTTTCCTTTTTTACTTTTAAATTCATTCATCTTCTTGAAAAATTTTTTGGACTCTTTAGGATCTCATCCTTCAGGTGGAAATTAGAAAATCTTTTTTCACCTGGGTCTTTTAGTGAAACTGGCACCATAGATAAAAGAACAGGGCCCATCTGACCATCCTCTACCTACTAATGCCAGCATCAGTCTTGTTTTAACAGAAAGCAGGGCCCCACCCTCCGAATGGTTGGTTCATTAGTGTGGATGAGCTCAATAATTTCCACTTGGAATAAGTTCCCAGATTTCGTGTTGATCCAGGGACCTCCTTTCAGAACATCTGTAGTAAACAATTAGCACTATTTTTTTACCTCCACCCTGGAGATTTGGGGGAAAAAAGCTTTTTTTATCGCAGTTTAATACCAGGTGACATTTTAAACTGTCCTTTGAATTTCTTAAATTTCCACTTAACTGCCTTTTTTTTAATTGATTTTTTACCGAGAGGAAGGGAGAGGGATAGAGAGTTAGAAACATCCATGAGAGACATCGATCAGCTGCCTCTTGCACGCCCCTTACTGGAGGTGTGCCCGCAACCAAGGTACATGCCCTTGACTGGAATCGAACCTGGGACCCTTCAGTCCTCAGGCCAACGCTCTATCCACTGAGCCAAACCGGTTTCGGCTCCACTTAACTGTCTTTTGACAGAAGTGGACTCACTTATGACCCAGATGTCTTTTTACTGCTGGTTTTCAGTCCAATTTCTGTTACTGTTGTTCCTTGCTCTCACTGATCTTGGGGAGTTTTACTAAAAAAAAAAAAAAAAAAGGTCTCTTTCTCTTGTTTTTAGTGGTGTTTCGGAGTGAAATAGATCCTGTATGCTCTCTTCAAGCTTTATCCCATTTTGTGTGTCTTTTAAAGTAAGGTTTTCTGTCTTGATTTCCACAAAATTCCATGTGGTAAGTTGGGCACAGAAGTATCTTCCCTGCATTGAGGAAGTGAAGACCTGAGACACAAAATCACGTGATCCAGCTGAAAAAGAAGGCTGGAACTCTAGCTTTCTGACATTCATTTCTTTGTTAATTATAATATAATGTACCATGAATATGACACTCTCTCTGTATCTCAAATACGGTTTGTTAAGCCATTAGGACTCCTATTCCTCCACTTTGTATCATATCTCAAATATATTTGAGAGTAAAATAATTTTAATCTATTATTTGATAATGCACCTATATTTATGTATAGGCTATATTTTTAATAAGGCTAAGTCACAATCCATTTAAAGACATAAATTACCCTAGCTGGTTTGGCTCAGTGGATAGTGTCAGCCTGCAGATTGAAGGGTTCCCAGTTTGATTGTGGTCAAAGGTACATGCCCCAGCTTGGGGCTGATCAATGATTCTCTCTCATCATTTATCTTTCTCTCTCTCTCTCTCTCTCTCTCTCTCTCTCATTCTCTTCCCCTCCCCCCACCTTCCTCTCTGAAATTAATAACAGTATATTTTAAAAAAACCCACAGGGTATGTTTAGTGGTGTACTGGTAAATGTTTAAAAATAGTCTCAAAAATAAAGTGCTAATTTAGATGGCTAATTTCAACTTCCCAAGGGGACATCTCTGAAGGCTGAGCTAGGGAGAGATGCACATGATGGTCTCCTGAGCTAGTGTACTCACCGTGAGAGTGTGTGCAGATGACCACACTTCAATCAAATGCTGAAGAACCTGGGGCCTGGCAGTAGATCCTCAGTTACTGTCAGCTGTTCCTTCCTCTTGTGACAATGGATGAGCATAATTGAAACCAATACTTATTGTAGATACCCAAAGCAAGTAGAATTATAGGCACCCTGATGTGTAAAGGTCTATATAAATATTGCCATTCTGGAGGGATGGCATTTAAAAAAAGTTCTGCTTAAGGTTCCTGACCATGAAATATCTGTGATTAAGTAGATAATGGCTAGTAAATTAGGTAGGAGGCAGGAGCAGAAATTCTGTGCAACAGGCTAGCCCATTAGTGGTGTTTTGAAAGAATTATGCTGCAGCCTGCTGCCTCTATTCCTAATCCTAATGTACAATTTGGCACCAGGAGAACAGAACCTAATAATGGCCCAGGCCTCTAGAGTACCATTAGCAGCCTGGGGATGGGGGGGGGTGTCTTTATTTGAGGACAACTAAGAGGTTTTCTTTTGGGAATGTTGAACTTTGTACAGTCTTTCTCTTCAGCTGGCTACTGAACAGATAGGGAACTCCGGTCTGCAAATCATTTGGATTATTTTGTGTTGCCTTTGAGAAAATATAGTAAAACCAAAGAACTGGCTTGAGGGTGGTCATCTACAGGCAGCTTGTGAGCACAATCATTTGTTCTTGATGGATATGATGGAGAACTCAAGACTTAACCAAAATGATAAGCCCAGTAAACAATATGAGTGGCTTTTGTGGCCCTTGATATTAGACTACAGTAATGAAAGTGATAGATTCCCCATCCTCAAAGATTATACAGAATCAATACCAACAAGCATAGTATAATACTGTTCAATAATACATATATATGTGTGTGTGTGTGTGTGTGTGTGTGTGTATGTGTATATATATATATATATATATATGTATATATATATATATATATATGTATGCATAAGCATAGAAGTAATCCATATTGAAGTGACAATTCTGTCTAATAGGAAAGATTTTATAAAGAAGATGAAACCTAAGCACAAAGTAGCATAATATTAATGCCTGCATGTTATAAAAGTCATTGTAGCTGATAATATAGGAACTTTCTTATTGTAGTAAAATATACATAAAATTTACCATTTTTTAAAGCATTTATTCAATAGAGAAAGGAAGGAAGAGGGAGGGAAACATTAATTTGTAGTACCATTTATTTATGCATTCACTACAGGCCTGGTGCACAACATTCATGCACTGGGGGAGGGAGGGGTTGTCCCTCAGCCCAGCCCAGCCTGCACCCTCTTGCAGTCCAGGATCCCTTGGGGAATGTCCAACTGCAGGCTTAGGGAGAGGCTCCCACCACCACCTCTGCACTCGCCAGCTGTTAGCCCGGCTTCTGACTGAGTGGTCCTCCTCCTGTGGGAGCACACTGACCACCAGGGGGCAGCTCCTGCGTTGGCAACTAAGACAGCCACCTTCCATCTCCAAAACTTTTTCATCTTCCAAACTGAAACTCTGTATGCATTAAACATTAACTCTCCATGCCCTCCTCCTTACGGACCCTGGCAACCATCCTACTTCTGTCTCTGTAAATTTGACTACTCTAGGTACTTCACATAAGTAGAAGCATACAGTATTTGTCCTTTTTGTGTCTGGCTCATTTCACCTAGCACAATGTCTTCATGATTTATCCATATTGTACCATGTGTTGGAACTTCCATACTTTTTAAGGCTGAGTAATATCTAATTGAATGAATATCCCACAATCCATTTATCTGGGCTGCTTATACCTTTTGGATATTATAAACAATGTGTATACAGATATCTGTTCAAATCCCTGCATTAAATTTCTTTGGATAAATATCCAGAATTGGAATTATAGGATCATATGGTAATTCTATTTTTAATTTCTTGAGAAACTTCCATACCATTTTCAATAACAGTGACACCATTTTACATTCCCACCAGCAAACTAATAATGTACTTCAGGAAATTTTTAGCCTAAGCCCATTCCACCTGCTTTGGCCAATTCTTTAGCATAACTCAATTTTGTACAAAAGCTGTTATTTTAATAGGAAATTGCTGTTCAGGACATGTGCTATTATTTAAGTCACTGGTACCCCAGTAAGAGTTTACACAACTCAACATGGATTTATGAATTGTTATTTTAGGTCACAAAGCAGAGACAATTTTTTTTATATATTTTTTGTTGTTGTTAAAAACTCTTTGCTCTCTGCTGACAACTAGTATCTATTAGCAGTCATGGGAATTGTATTTCCAAATATTATTTTTCCTGTTAAAATATGAATTATGACATTATCAAAACTTCCTTTCAAAACATGTTAGCAAGGGTCAGAAAAAAAGTGATGAATAAAACAATGGCTGGCAAATCTTAGAAAATTAGCACTGGTAAAATTACTAAGTGATGGTATCAAAATGGTCTGCTCAAGAAACCATGGCACATGCTCCCATCAAAATCAAATGCCATGTGCTCTCTTTATATTAAATATGTTGTACAGATTTTATACCCATGGATATTTCTTAACCTGTGCTGGTAACAATCATTTTAGAAATATAAACTCACAAGGATACCTTTTGATAATATGATGAAAGCTATTGAATATTTCCTAGAAAAATATAATGCATGTATACCCACCATTTTTTATTTTCTGGGGTTAAAAGAATATGCTAAAGCTGTTCATGAATCCTGGATTAAGAACCTCTATACGTTAGTGTTGTATGCCATAAGTTATGTACCATGTTCTAAAAAACTTGATTTGTTGCTTAGTTTATTCATTGATTTATTAGTAAATCAAGGGTAAATTTCAGTGAAAAAAAATCTGTCAAATAGATTTAATAAGCTATCTAAACCCTATTTTCCCTGCCTGTACACTAAATAAATGAAGAGTTAGTGAGAGTGGATGAAAAGTATTTGGCATCTAGGACTAGCACATAGAAAGGGCCTGTTATTTTTATTGGTATTTTTTTCTCTGACATGATGGAGATAGCTGGGAAAAAGCTAGTACTCTCTTCTTAGGACTTGACCTCAAATGATATTTTTGCTGTGCTGTCTTTTTATTCCGTAATTTTTTGTAAGGCCACTTATGCTTTGTTAAGTATAAAATGAGCAGGTGTCCAGAGAAGAAGGATTACTTGGGGAAACAATATAAATGGTAGTTTGATTGTTCAGGATAAGAAGTATTCCCTAATACCTTCCAATAATAATTTTTTGAAGATTCAGTTTTGAGAACAATTCAATGCATAATGCCCAAGAGCCAAGAAATCCTAAAACAGGAAGTAAGAGTTGGACCATATTCGTGGAATCTAAAGTGCAAAATCAGACCAAGTACAAAATTAAAACTATATTGGAAAGAATATATAATTATTAAATCTAGGAGACACTGTCCTAATTAGAAAATGTATCAGTTCAAATTATAGTTTTCAAATGAAGGCATTATCACATTATAACTTAACGAGATTAGTGTGGTATTTGAAAATGGCTAATTTAAGCTGACTTTCAGGGAAACTTCCAATGAAAAGTTACAACTAAATACGTAGAACAATGAATTCTTATGTTACTGGAGGAAACTAGAAGCAATGTGACCGAAGGAAAGGGAAAACCTTTGGTGTACAAGGCTTTTACTTATTATCTGAAATGGAAATGCCTGAGGGATGGTGAGGAACCATTTTCCCTCTGAATCAAGTCACATCTTTGGCATAGTTTTCTGTAATTTGTACAGCAAGAAGTGATTTCCCCGAATGTCATTTGAATTGTAAGAATACATAATTAACATTGTCTCTTTTTTTTTAATTTCTTTTTTCCCCCCAATTTCTTTATTGATTACGGTGTTACATATATGTCCTTATTCCCCCATAACCTCTTATCCTCTCCTCATGCCCTCACCCCCCTGTTGTCTGTGTAACATTGTTTCTTTATAGTAATTTTAAAAACTTGGTTGTTACTTAATGGATTATGAAACCCATATCTTTCTTTTTTAAGTTTTCTTTTTTAAAATATGTACATTCCCCTCCCCCCCCGCCATGCTTTCCATGGATTCACTTACCCAGGGTTAACAGCAGTCTGAAAATATTAAACAGAAACTCCAAAAATAAATAATTGCATGCCATTTTATGAGTAAACGATGACCCTTGAACTAAAAGTATGATTTACTTTTTCCTGCCTTTTTTCTGTTTGCAAGATAATTTCCTCAATTTTATCTTTCTAATTATATATGACTAAATTTTTCGGTAGAATCATTTAGTGCTTCATTAATATCATTTTAATTACTGCATTTAAATGTGATGTTATTATTTTAGTTTGTTTCATTTTTATAGTCATTTTGTAGGAAAATGTTTATCAGATTTTACACTGCCATCTCATGCTTATCTTCTTGAAATTAGTCCTTGATTTCCTTTTTCTTATCCATCAGTTAATGACCTGAAAAATACAAAAAAATTGCCTACCCTCTCTCTTTTAGGAAAAAGAACTTTAATATATAATGACAATAGACATTCTTTGTTCTAATGATGATCTTGATGGAAAACTAATTTATTCTGCCCAGCAGTGCAGTGATAAAATCAATTGATAGGAATGCCCTGCCCCAGGTAATTTGGGTCCAGGATTATTTAATGTGACTCCTCCTAGTTCTCTGTAAATAGTCATGCAAACAT